>OMMV01174311.1:0-11203 GCA_900302635.1 Chatrabus melanurus | reverse complement strand
GGGGGCCTTCATCAGCATAACGGATTGTGTGACATTTTAATTGACTAAACTGCACAGCTGTCTGCTGCTTAGTGGTAAATTTTATGACAAGCTAACCACTTAAAGCTAACGGCAACCAGAATTTTTATGAGACCAACCTCGCGCATCGGGATGAACTGCAGCTGCCTGAAACACCGCGATAAGTTCCACGTTCCGTTTCTCTGTCCACAGCCCACAAAGACGACGACATCAGCGCCGAGGCGCCGCCCCTCACCGCAGGTTTGATTAAATACCCCTGCACCGCCTTCCACAAGCCACAAGAGGAGCTCAAACTCAACTGGAGGTCTGCATTTGGGACAGCTACCCTTGTTTTCTCTGACGTGAGCAAAAAACCAAAGCCTGTAAACTCCACACTCTTCCCAGTGGGCGCTCATTTGAATTCCGTGGCGCTACAGCAAGGTTTATATAAATACAGCGTCTGCCAAGGGACAACAAGCCCCAATTATGCCTCTGGTGGCTGGCAGAAGCAAAGTGCCGAGCGCTCCGATGGGGAATCACTGGCCTCCTACAGTCACCCATCCAAGAAAATGAGAATTGATCACGGTCCCGTTCTCAGTAACGATGCTCAAAGCAGAGCCCCCAACTCGGGGTGAGTGAATCTCTCGCTTTGCTATTCATGAATAAGTTTAAAATAAGACAAGTTTTTTTTTTTTAAACTAGCTTCAGGAAGATAAGTGGGATTTTCAAAAGATTTTTTTAAGTACTGTTTAAAAAAAAAAGAAGTTCAGATTGATAAATAGTTGTGGTAGGAAACTAACAAATAATCATATTCTCTAAACTTATTCTTAGTTTATTTTCACGTTAGGTTAATAAGATTTTCTTCCATCCTAATAGCACACTGAACACTGACGTACCAACCTGGACCTCGTCCAGTCCTTCCAACCCCAGCGCTCCTCGCTGCACTTCCCATCGTCGCCCGGCTGTCCTCAGAACAGTCCACAAGGACGGGGAGAATAAGGGCCGACAGTTCTACGCCTGCTCGCTTCCCAGAGAGACCAAGTGCAACTTCTTTGAGGTAAAATAGGAAAGAAACGCATTCGTTGGAAGGCCCGTATTAATGTGAAAGCGCCGATGGTAAACGTTTGAAATGTGTTTTCTGTGTGGGCGCAGTGGGCTGACTTGCACTTCCCTCTTTGTCACCACGGGAAACGCTGTTTAATGAGGACGGTTCTGAAGCTCGGACCAAACAACGGCCGCAATTTCTACACCTGCAGCTTCAAAAGGGGTAAACAGTGCGACTTTTTCCAGTGGGCAGAGAGCGAAGCAGGGCTTTCCGTCCGCGCCGGCCGTTAATGTTTGTTTATGTCACTGTGTTCATGTAGTGAACGAATGCAAATCTGAAAACTGTACACAGAATATCTTAACGAGGCATCAAATGCGTAAATACCTGTAAATTTGTCGGTTTGCAGTTAATTACACTGTCTGACCATGTTATTTTAAATGTTTAATGTCATCAGCAGAAAGCTTTATGATGTCATAAAGAATCAAAACAATTTAAAGCAGCAACAGTAAAAATTAAAAAAAAAGGAAGTTGCCCGCTGAGCGTTTTAAAAACAGTCGACTGACTTCAGGAGCGGCGTGTCAGAACTGGAGTCTGACACCATGTAGTGGAACTGGGAGAGTCCGGGGACTTTGTTGCATGCCGCACCTTTTGGAGAATAAAGAAAGAAAATAAAATTAATTATTTACATACTTCACTCGTGCTGCTTACTTAATGACCCGTTTATTTGTGCCGTTAAAAATGCAGCCTGTATCTTGATGTGCTGTCAGTGCTGCAAAAAAACAAAAAAAACAGGCCCCGACATAACAGCTGCTGTCTTTTTTTTCTTCTTTTTTTTTTACACCATTCACACAATTTGGAAATTAAAGCTAACAATTTGCTCTCCGCGCACTGTCAGCTCAAATGTGTAGACTTAAATGTTTGTAACTGATGAATGAAAGAGTGACAAAATTACAGCACTGCGCAAAAGTTTTAGGCACCCCCCCTTTTTATTTATTTATTATTTTTTTAAATTAAAACAAACAAATGCCCCCAGGCATCATAATCAACAGAAAATCATGTGAAATCTACCCCCCCCCCCCCAAAAAAAAATGCAACATAAATAAAATGAGATTACATTTTCTTTTTCATTAAAGTAACCAATCAATTACTAATTTACCTAATTTTAAAAAGAATCAAATACACAAAAAATGTGAAATCTGGCTGTACTGCCGAGTACTTGACAACACAAAGACAGTTGCTGAAGATCAATAAATAACAAAATTATTTTGAAAAAAAAAACCTGATTTAACACAGCCTGATTTTCTTATAAATTTGAAGAGACACCCTCAAACAAATTATTTTATCACCTAAAAGAAATTACTTATTTTTAAAGGTGAGATATAGTCTGACATTTTACATATTTATTCATAAATATGAACTATTTAACAGCTTCTCTTTATTTAAAAAAAATATTAGACACATTTAATGTGCCTAAAACTTTTGCACAGTAGTGTATGTATCTGCAAAACAATGACAAAATCAAATGTACAACAACATTTTGTATTACGTCTGGTGAAACAGAAGTTTAGATCTTTGAACTTCTGCTGAGAAGTCAGTCAAAAAATTTAGCTACGTTGATAATTGATCATTTAAAGTAATTTATCACAAAAAATCGGGACAAATTTTGATTGTCAAATGTGAGATTTTTGCTGCTTTTCTCTTGCAGTTGAAGTATTTTTGAGTGGTTTGAAACTGTTCTCCACCAAGTATAGGTTGGGTTATCGTGTATTTAAATGCTTTAACACTTTACACTGGTTTAAAGTGGATATTAAGGTTCTGAACTCTGAATTGTAGTCATATAATTTGATATTAACCTGTCATTCATACAGCTAAATTACACACAATCTGATTAAAACTTTTTAAAATGGTACGACAACAAAGATACCGATTTTAAAAGTTTGTTTACCTCACTTTGCATAAGTTGACATAAATTAGCTAAATCATGTGAGCAACAATAAGTATTCTAGCTTCTTCATGTCATGCACGTGGTTTTTTTTTACGAATTGGTGGTGGAGGCGTGCAATGGAGCAAAACATCAGAATGCACGGTACGTGACGTCAGTACGCGACATACAACCCACCAATCAAATGACAAGGATTTATTTAGGTGTTATATAAAGTGAAATAAAAGACTTTTTTTTAAAAAAATTGTATGTTCTACAGCGTTATTGGTGCACAAAACGACTGATGGAGGTGTAGTCTTCTGTGACTGAAGAAACTGGGCGACGTCTGTTGTATTACGAATCGCAGCTTCATGACTTTGTCTTTGGACAGTTTGTTAAATATTTAAATTACACAAAATTGGTTCATTTGAGGTTATTTCTGCATGCATCGTAAATTCTGTGCTTAAAAATACAGGCGTGCCGATATTTCTGAGCAGCACCACCACCATGGTGGTTATGTTTTAACCTGGACAACTAATTAATAAATCTGATGAAACTTGGTGAACACTTTGGCTTTTACTCGCACTCTATACCACTAAATAGTAAGGAGTGGATCCACAAGTTTTTTTTATTTTTTATTTTATTTATTTTTAAAAATATGACATGAATGCTGAGTGCCTTTTATAATTTTACTACAATAAAGTCGACTCTAATCAAGTTGCCTATAAATAAATGTATATCTGTGCTTTAGGCGTCTTGGCTCCTCTGGCGGGAGCTGCAGAGTTTTTATTTCTGATCCTCCACACTCACCATAATGGCCTGTTGTGTTAGCACAGATGACGGCTCCAAAGAACTGCGAGTAATGCCTCTTGATTCGAGAAACGGCCGTCTTGCAGGCTGACGAGGGATCTGCCCCGGCTCTCATCAGTTCCACAGCCAAGTAACTGTTGGCAGGATTACAGGCAGTACACATGAGCCGCGCTAACGAGTGCTGTCAAGGCCACCAACCAAGATGGTGACGGGGACGTGCGCGTGATTACGGCGCGAGATAAATATGTCAATAAAACGATGATTAAAATGGAATTCTTAAAAGGAGTAATGACTTCACGCCGCTTCACGTCACGGCACGCTACAAAGGAAAATGGTTACAACACATTCAGGCGTTCGAGTGTACGGTGGGTATAGAACGTCTACACACCCTTTGGGCTTTCACACATTTTAATTTCTGTTTGCCTATTTTGAAAGAAAAAAAGAATTCAGGCTTCTCTATATTAAAATTTCTAAAATTATCCTCTTTGAACTCAAAACGAAAACAAATCTCTACAACATGACATAAATTAAATAGAAATATCAAAGCCAAAATATTGGGTTGCATAAGTAAAGGCAGCCTTTAATACAACACAAGTAAATCATGACTTTTCCAGCCAGTTTTCTTTAGACAAGTCGGGATGAAGACATGAACATTTCCAAGTTACTGAATATGTCTCAGACTTCATTCACATCAATTATTAAGAAATACAAACAGTATGTTAAATCTGTCTGGAGTAGGCAGTTCTCAAAAACTGAGTGACTGTGCAAGCAGGAGACGAGTGAGGGAAGCCACCAAGACTTTCCTAACTCTGAAGGAGTTACATTCTTCTCTGGCTGTGATTGGAGAAACTGGGAATCGTGCAGCTTTTGTCTGTTGCATCACAGTGGAGTGGAACAGAGACGGACTTCCATACAAGGAAACGGATCAAATCGATGCTCGAGCCTCTCCCATGTGCCTTCTGGCAAACTGCAGCTGAACTTTCAAGTCTTCTTTTGAAGAATATTCTTCTCTCTGCCACTCCATCGTGATTTTGTGCAAAAATTACAAAATTTGCACTATTCCCAGTTCCTCCAATCACAGCCAGAGAACAGTTTAGCTCATTCAGAGTTGTCACAGGTGTCTTGGTGGCTTCCCTCACTTGGGTCTCCTTCTTGCACAGTCACTCAGTTTTTGAGAACTGATTTACCACAGAGTGCCATACTGATTGTATTTCTTAATAATTGATGTGAATGAAGTCCAAGACATATTCAGTAACTTGGAAATGTTCATGTGTTCATCCTCTGACTTGTCTCAAGAAAACTGGCTGTAAAAGTCATGATGTACTTGCGTTGTACTAAAGGGTGTCTCCCAGTGTGGCTACAGTTATGCAAATTCTGTCTTTATCCATCTTTTACAGTTGGATGTGGTTTCATATTAAAGATCCTCAGAGTCCCATAATTCTTGGACTGGATAAAGAAATTCTCTTGTAAGCAAACTCAGGGCCTGAAACGACTCATTTTACAGCATCCTAAATTGATCAATCAAAAGAACACCTCTACAGCCTGAGGAATGTCACTGAAATCTGTTGATTTTTGACTAGATTTCGTTCGAAATGGGCCTGAAAACTAACTTGCGACACCGGGCAAATTAGTGTGTGGCAGTCTGTATGATCAGTCCCGTGAAGTCCTGTAATAGCGAAAACTTTGGACTTCTCCGACTCCAACAACTTAATAAGAGTACGGTAACTTGTTCCAGACAATCATTAATATCAATCCCTGTTTAACTCAGGCAGTTATAACAAGCAATTAAAAAGCACATTTTTAAAGGATATCGACCAAATTATCGTTATCGTCAAAATCCCAAAAAATATCGCGATATTATTTTTTGCTCATATCGCCCACCCCTAGACAAGTCCTGAATAAAAGTGTGGACATGAGGCAGATGCAGCCAAAGCTGTTATATTGGATAATAAAATTTTAAGCCTAACAGCCTCTTATTCTCTAGCTGGGCTCACTTGCTCTTTTGGAAGGAAGTATCCTTGCAAATAAAGTTATTTGGAAAGATCACTTTTATCCAATTATAAAAACATGTCTATCCTAAATTCATATGCAGTGATCCATCTATAGGACATGAAATTTCATGGAATAGTTTGACCAATATGGAAATTGTGTCAATTACATGCTATGGCTTTTGCACACACCAGATCTTAACTTGTACTGAACACTTTTAAGAGACATTGAACCAACATGCTAAACAGAGCTCTCTAACACCATAATTAAAACAACATAGAAATTTGTAAAGTCAGTACTAAGGCATAGAGAAGCAGTTACCTTGACTTATTAAGAGTGTACTCACACTAGTACGAGTACAAGACAATAACATCACTATGTTAGTTTTTTTCCAATATCGTGCAGCCCTACTTGACACCCTATAAAGCACTGTAGTTTGTACAAACAATATTATGGCAATATATTGTCATATTTACCTCCTCAAGCTGTCCTTCTTCTCGCCACTGGTAAGACAAGTGTCCAGATGCTTGTTGATAAAATGTTGTGAGACACTTACAGAACACACAGGGCACACCACTGCAAAAGATTAGAAAAAGCTCACTGTAAAATTCCTTGTCATCTGCCAAATAACTACGATAACTACAGATAATTACAAAAACCCCAAATCATGAAAAAAAAATGAATCAACTTAAATCAATTTTACTTTATACAAGACACTCATAAAAATGGCAACCCAGAGTGTCCAACAGCAAAATGTGAATCAGTCTTTGGTTAAAGAACCACTGCTTGTTTGTGTTTTAGATAAACAATAAATCCTGGGCAGTTGATACAAGTTTATCATTTTTGAAAATCATATTTCAATACATTGTTTAGAGTAAATCCACATGCAGAGATGTTAGTCACGAGACTCATAAGTTTACAGTGTTAATTTCTTGTCAAATTTGGGTTCCTGTCAAATAATAGCAAAGAACTGAATGAAAACTGAAAACCATCTGCCATTGTGTTTGGGTGTTTACAATGTAAACAATTGGAGAGTTTTAAGTAATTTGTGCACACAAACACTATGAAAGCCTGAAAGTAGGGCGTTTTTGTTTTGTGTGTTTTTTTTTAATACTGCGACACCTTAAGGGTTTTGGAATTTTCCTTTGCTAGGCCTAAAAATTAGAGAAGCAGGCTTGTGACCAGGTGAATGTGTCACTCGCTATAATGGGCTTTGAGCATCTGCATCAGAAGAAAAAGCGCTAGAGAAATGCAGGCCATACAATTAAGCTGAGCAGTTTGACAGGTATAGGGATGATCTGACGACCAAAGAAATGTGCCCCCATGTGGAGAATTTGCAACCTGCCTAATGTAAAGAAACAAAACAGCAACTTTATGTGATACAATCTTTGTTCTTAACCCACAAGAAACAGGATTTACCTTTTGTTACAGGCTTTACATCTTTCACCGGTGACGAGGAATCTGTTGTCTCATACCCAGTGCCAGCACTGGGAAAGACTGCATCCTCTTGTTTGACTGACAACAACCTCTGGGTAGACATCAACGAAAAATCCAAAGGCTCCTCTTTCTCAATCTTGGGAATTTGAACAATCTTCAAATTGAGGTCATTGTCATTTGCATTGTGTGTGACAGTGTGTGAGACTCGCTGAACACACTGAGCAACAGAACCATTTCCCTGGGTTTCTTCTGCAGAAGACGTTTTGAGCTTCTTTTGAAAAAAATGGGTCAAAACAGAGCTGTTACGCTTCTGGTCCCCAATTTTTGATGTTTTGCATTTAATAGCTGAAGCAGGGGTCCTTGGCGATATTGGAGGAGAGTACAAATTGGCATTTGAGAACTGTTGTCTGAGGGGAAAAAAAGATGGAAAAAGTCATTGTCTGTATGTAATTGAGAACATGCACAACATACGAATCAGACGTAGCCACACCCTCACTTTAATGCTAACATATACAATGATATATAAAACAGCATGTTCCACTTCTCACAAACCTCAACTAATGACTGATCAATCAAGCAAAAGTCTAATGGAATAAAGTGTACTGCTGCAACAGTCTGCTGGCAATAACTTGAGTCATTTAATGTTAAATGGCACCTCCTCACGCCATTTGTACTGAACATGAAATGTGGACAATGTTGGAAATGTGGGAAGCAAACAAACTGCAATAGGGCCATTACTTGGCAAAAAAAATGGAGCCAGTGAAGTGTGTGATGCTGTGCTTTCTAGGGCTGGGACGATACATTTATCTCCTAATACGATAAGCATCACGATACTTGTTTGCCGATTCAATACACATCTCGATACTTGAGAAATGCAATTCTACACGCATTGCAATTTGATATTACGAAATATTGTAATTCGTTTGCTTTTTGTAACACTGGAGCACAGAGAAAAGTTAAATAATACACTTCTAGAAACTGTATATCATGAACCATATTAAAAAAAAAATGCACATCACATTTTTTGAGTTTTGTCCCCCCCAAGGAGAACCATACTGCATACTGGGTAATTGCAAAAAAAGTGGTGAAAATAGTTTATTAGGGTTAAGCAAATGTCTACTTAATTGTTATATCATGATGTGTGCGCATCATGCAGGGAACTTTTTTTGCCATCTTGGATTGAACGGAGGTAAAGTGAAAAATGGACGATGTTTTACACCTTAGCCGCTGCAGAGGGGTGCTGTGAATAGAGCGGCCGAGCGTGCAGCCGAGAGCATCAGCAGCACAGCTGCTCAGACTCTCCGCCTCAACCCACCACACGCTTGGCTCACGAAAGTTAGGTACATCTCAACTTTTAAACATACAAATAAAGACTGGCCCCCATTGTTAATTTTTGCACTGTCTGGGTGCTGCTCCTTTAAGTAAATAATGCTCAATTTAATCTCTGGGGAAATTTCTTATGGTCCATCAATATTTTTTCTTATCGCAGTTTGAAGGGGAGGTCACATAATACTCAGATTAGGTCGACAACACACTCCACCCTCTACTAAATGAAAGTGGTACTATATTTCCACCAGCAATTCCATTTGTCTGGCCATGTGTGCACGTTTAGGGCATAAGATTTTTTGAGCATTTAGTACATGCGAGTCCTGCCCTGTGAAATAGTTGCATAGCTGTTGAATGTTTCCAAGATGGACTAGAATCCACATACATCTGGCTTTTCCCATGTAAAAAACTGGTAGCTGTGTTTTACACAGATAGTGTGAAGTCAATCGTATTTCCTGACCTGCTATCGATGCTTTTCTACTAGTGTAGCTCTCAAGACAAAAGAATTTAAATTATTCACCCCAAAAATAAAAGTTATTGGATCCTGTGAAGCAATTGTAAAGGAAAGTGTTTATATGTGGTCTCCGAGTGGGCTAGCCAGCACATGGTAAGAAAAACGATTGGATTTGATCATACTTTGACAATAAACATGTCATAATGACCAACAAAACACCAGAAAGCAACTTCGTTTCGGAAAATCTTTTCTGCCAGGACTGTTACCAGTACCCTCGATAATAAACAAAATAAGTACACCCAATAAAAGATTGTTCTGTATGCTGAATCACGTTAGCACAGTATTTTATTTTTAAATTAGATCATAAATGTAATTAATTAACACCTAAAAGAATACAATGTAAAACCTCACAGAAAACTTCAACGTCCATATTATTCTGGTGTTACTAACAAATAAATCCAACTTCCATGACATTGTGCACCCCAGAGGCCACATACAGAGAAAAGGGTTTGTTTGGATTTTTAGCCACAATATTTTCAAACCTTTCACGTTATTAATATTGTTTGTGTGGTATTGTGTGATTGGTTACCTTGTAGCTTGAAAGGCTGTAATCAATTCATCCAATAAACGATTGTTTGTTAGATCTTGTTCCACAACTTGCTACAAGAAACAGAAGAAATAAGGCGTAAGGAAAAAGCAGTGTTTTCCTTCAAAGGAATCCCATTTTCATCAAATCCTATTTTGTGTCGGGGTTTTTTGTTTGGTCGTTTTTTTGAGGTTTTTGGAATAGAGTGGTAATCCTGGGCCATTGAGTGATTTCTGGTACACATGTTACACAAGTCTAAAACAAGCCGTTTCAGGCCTAGAAGTGTGGGCTGAGCTGCTGGGTCTGCTGCCACCGCGATCCGGACCCGGATAAGCAGTAGAAAATGAATGAATGATCTATGTTGCACAGAGGCCATTTTTTTAGAATGTATTATATCCATATAAATACCACGTGTTTGTTGTTATTGTCTGCAGACACTACAGAATTCTTTGGACAATTTGTGTGCGTCATTTCTGGTTGTTGTAAATATGGAAATCATGGCTTTCAATTTTTTTGTCAATATATCATTGAGAAATAGCCAAATCCTCATATAACAGTTCAAAATTTAGCCAATGCATTCATATTATGATAAAATGTTGTGAAAATATTGAAAATAAAATAAAAAGGTGAAGTTGGCTGCAAAGAAGACATCTTCTACATGGTCACATATTGTAAACACGAAGCACTCCACTCACCGGAAAACATCTGAAATTATATATGGGATGGCATCATTTGTCAAAATTTTAAATAACATCTCTGGAATATTACCAGTTATTTGATAAATTTGATAAATTTTTCCAGCTGCAACAAAACTTCTGCTGATTTCACCTGAAAATAGAGACAAAGTCTCATAAAATTGATTAGACAAAATACATCGACTCACAATTTTCGGGGACAATAAGTTTTATATTTGAGCTTGTGTACTAGGTACTGTCCATCAAAACTGTGTGGGATAATTTGGAAAAAGCAGGCACACATTTTTTCATAACTTGGTACACCTGATTGTGAAAAAGGCGAGACTGAAAGGCTTGTTAAGCAAAATGTATAAATTGAAATTTTAAAGTGCTGTAGTTTCTTAGAGATACAGACCTAATATTTGGGAATTCTTTAGTATGAGAGCACCTGTGAATTATTTCAAGGGAATCTGAGAGGCTCTGGATGATTTTATATGGAATGTCCCACAAGCCCACATAATGGTTTCAATTAAAATTCAATTAGTTGTGCAGCCCTAGATGACTCTGATCATTTTTCAAATAACAATAATAATAATAATAATAAAAACAACAACTGTGCATGAAAATGAAATTCATACTTACTGCATTACATACTGGACACTGCAACTTATAGGAAAGATGTTTCCTTATGCACAATGAGCAAACTGTAAAATTAAAGCCAAACAAAATTTGTTAAATGGTATACAATATAATATGTGCATAGTAGAATTCCAGTGAAACACATTTCTTAGTCCAGTAACTACTTGCATTAAACAAAACATTTTTAAGAAATCTAGCACTGATTTTATGTTTACTCAATAACAAAAGGGTCTTAATTGGTTCAAACAACTGTAAAACTCACACTGACTGCAAACACACTCCAGTAATTTTTATTTTTTTTGGGGGGGGGGGGGGGTTAAATGAT
>OMMV01174272.1:0-15226 GCA_900302635.1 Chatrabus melanurus | reverse complement strand
GCGCCTGTTCTCCTGCATGCATCCTTTAATTTAAGATAAAACATGTTCCTGCAGAACACTTCCCCGGCCCTGTCCTTCCTCGTGTCCATTATTGTGTCTTAACATAATGCAGCTGATGCTCTGGCCGCTCCTACACAGAGGAGATAATTAAATGTAGAGGCACTAATGTCGGGTCAGGGCCACTGTGGCTTTTCTAATGAATTCCAGGTTTCTGCGGGAAAGGGTCTGCTCCTTCTTCCCGCGGTCATCTGACAGCAACCGCAGTGAGGCATTTATCGCCACGGCCAATCGATGTGTGATGAAGATGTGATGGTCCGGGCCTGAGAAGATGGGCCTCTGGACTCCAGGTAGGCTCATCCATCTCAGTGAAGATGCTCCCCTGCTGCCCCTCTGTCTGGGCCATTAGAGTCTGTGGGATCAATGTGAGCAGCCGGGGAGGAGTCCATCCATCACCTCGCCCGTACAGCCGTCATCCAACCCCAGCAGAGCCGGCTTCCTGAACCTCATCTCACCCCTCACCACAAATGTAATTACACTCTGCTTCAGCCTCCTTACGCTGAACTGACCCCGTTCTCATCTCCCACCCGGCGGGGCTGCTGATGTCTTCACAGGTTGCTTCAGCAAAGACAAGAACCTTGGAATCATGTAAATGAACATCAGCTTCTCTGATAGAGCTTCTTAATATTCAATGGGTTCAACTTAATTTTTAAAAAATGACAGTTTTTCTGCTCGAACAAAGTATTTTGTGAGGACTCACTGTGTCAACAAGATAAGCAGAAAGCTGTTTTGGTGCCACATTTCCTGTATTCATGGCATAAAATGGGCACAACAAATAAGGAGACTTTTTTTGTTCAAATATTCTGTTACATTCCCAGGCTTGAGAAAAGCCTTTAGAAAAGGTTTAGAAAAGCCTAGGAATGGAGCCTGGAAAATGCAGTGAGGGAATAGATATGAGTCCATCTCTCCACTTTAACGCAATAACTCAAAAACAATAAATGCCGTCTTCACCGAATTAAAAGGGCATATAACGAGATTTTAAAAAATCTGGTTTTTGCTTATGTAGTATACCAAATCCCATCTCTGGGATTGATGCATGCTATTATCTTACATATTCTCTGTTGTGTAATGTTAATTAATGTAAAATATTCACGCCAAATTGTATCTTCAGAGATGCTACAAGCGCACTCTCCATCAGTGGTTTCATTAGTTTGTGACTGTTTGTGTTTTTGTCTATGACTGTTGGAGGAGCGTCCCCGAAGATGCAAAAAGGAAGACTATGAACGTGAAGTTTCAATTGCCTGAGATGTAAACATTAGGATAAAGTGGCGCCATCCGTATAGTTGAGCAGAGGAAAATAAATAAGTGCCCGATTCAGAAAAGGTAACGGAGCACAATGTTGTCCACACAGCTTTGGTACTTGTCCTGGGAAAATCAGACAAGCATAAATATTGAATCCTGGGTTACATTATGATGACATCACAGCAAGGATTGGTGTTAACATCTTACCAAAATATGACGAAGTGTTTGCCATCTATCTACATTTGGATCTGACAGGCATCGGGCCAATGTTTGGGATAAACTTCGTACTAGAATTTGAGAAACCTTTGCTTGTTTGTTCCACTACTCCTCTGAGATACTTCGGTCAATTTCCACCAAATTTGCTGTGTGCATGTAGCTTGACCCCAGAATTACCCTTAAGGGGTTTGTTTCGGCAAAGGTCAAGGTCACTGGGGTCAAAGGTCAAATTTTTGGTTTGTTTGTTCCCCTCCTCCTCCCAGGTCGTTTGGCCTATTTCCACCAAACTTGATATTTGGATGATAGCTATAAAGAGTTTTTTAGAGCAAATGACAAGGTAAATGGGGTCAAAGGTTCAAATTAGAATTTTTGTCCCACCCCAATGTCCACGAACCTTGGCACACATACAGTGCCGACAAAAAGTATTCACCCCCTTGGCCTTTTACATATTTTAATTTCTTTATGCCATTAAGAACACAAAATAATAAATCAGGCTTCTCTAAATTAAAATTTCTAAAATTATCCTCTTTTAATGCATTTTTGTCAGCACTGTATGTAAGCGGGTTCTGGAATTGTCCAGGTGGCATCAAATTTACCAAAGGCCAATTATTGGGTTAAGGTTATTGGGCTCAAAGGTCAAAATTGAAGTTTTTCACTCTGATTTGCACCAAACTTGGCACACAGATGGAGGTGAATTCTGGAATTGCCCAGCAAAGTCAAATTTTCCAGAGGCCAATCATTGGGGCCAAGGTCATGTCTGCCTGTCTGTTGGCCTACTCCTCCCAGGTACTGTTGCTGAGTTCGACCAAACTTGTTTTGTCAATGAAGGATGGCCCCAAAATTTATGTTAAAGAATTTATTTGGGTAAAGGTCAAAGTAAAGGAATTCTGTTTTCAACCCGATTTGGACCAAATGTGTCACACACTTATGCGGATTCCAGAATTGTGCTGGCAAGGTTAGTCAAAAAGTTAACTATTTGGGTGAAGGTCAAGACCATTGGGGTCAAATTGCTGTAACTTTTACTGTCTTCATGCCTACAGGTACTATTACCGACTCCTACCAAATATGAACGAAATCCAATGCAAAGTTATTGAGATCTAGCTCCAGACAGACATGAGTGGATTTAATATATTTGGAATATTGACCTCTTGCCCAGTGGGGGGTTAATAACTAGAAATCATGAACCACATATCGATCACTTAACATTTGAGTATATTGTGAATAAATGTTTAATAAACTGTCTTTGTAAAAACTGAATAATTTTTGCACATTGAAGCCTAAGGGCCCTATCATCGATTCTGCACAAAGGAGCACCCAGTGCAATGCCAGCGTCATTTGTAACCTCTACCCAACGCAGAGGATTTCATGCCCAGCGCCCACGTCCTTTAAATCACAGGAAGAATTGTGCTCATCTGTTTACACGTGGGTGTGCGCTATAGACCACCAAAAACCTGGTGTAAAGTCCAGCATCATGAGTTTGTGATATTTAGATGGTGTAATAGTGGGATGGGCCTTACATAAGCTGGTTCCCGGCACACTTACACTGTGCTTGTATACACAACAAAACTGAATTGAAAACAATCATTAAACAAAATAAAAGTAAACACATGGAAAAAAACTTCACCTCAGGGAGCTTTGGTGGCCACTGTCTGCTGGCACAGATCTGTTAACTCGCCAGAAAACCACTCTCTTGCATCTGCTTTCTCAGGACCAAAGCACTGTGCAGCTGGCTCACTTCACCATAAAGGGGATGACACTGATTGGTTTATTTTATATTATGCCTAGAACATGCCCATGACTAATGAAGAAGACCAACCCCTTTGCGGCAAGCGCCCTTTACGCTCAGGTTATGCACTCTGTAAATATCAAAAATGAGTTGACCGTGCAACTGGATTCGTGCTATGCACGATAGACTGCATGCTACAGATCGTCAAGATAGGGCCCTAAACAGCAGAGATTATAATAGCCTTTAATCATGTTTAGCTTAAGCTGACATGCTACATGTAAGTGATGCGTTTTGCACTAAGCTGTGCACCGTGCGCTGCCTTTGCAGGCCTCTAAGCTCGGCTGTGACAAAGTGAAGGCGCGCGCTCAGAGTTTTGACGTTTCCCTGTGCAAAAGAGAATTAACACGCGCTCATAAATGCACTGGATGGAGAAAGAATTACCCTCCCCGTGTTTTCACAATCCCTTATTCTCGCTATGCAAACAAGAGCAATTCATTTGAATAATTCTCAGTAAACCTGTCTCATCCACTTGTTTTCGCTTTGAGAGGCAATCAGCCGTTGTCTGCTGGTAATTTATGACCATAGGCAAATCTGCTGCTCTTTTATTGGGTTACATTAGAAAACAGTCTTGTTATTGTGAAACATTACACTAAATGGGGAAAAATCCCCTTTTTAATGGGAAAAGACGGGCTGGGGGTCTGAGGTGGATCCTCAGCCTTCTGCATTCCTCAGACACTAAAAGGATGATTGATGACTTTGCAGTGCTACTTATTCATTATCCAAATTATGCAAATAGTTTGTCGCAGCGATGCGCCGTTTAAAAGCTTTTGAACAGTCGGCTGCAGCTTCTCCAAGGAATTAAGATGCATCGAGCAACGCTGTCATGTGTTTGTTGTGCTGTGGCCTCCGAAGCAACATCGAGTTTAAAGCGCCGGGCGTGTTCAGTTTTGGAACATAAGACTGGTGTCAGAAATCATGTTTGAGTGACAGCTGGTTTATATATCGACAAGAACACAAACGTGGAAAATATGCCGAGCAACACGGTGTGACGTTCTTGCATGTCCTGGATAACTTGGTTCAGGTCACTGCAAATCCAAATCTGTTATAAAGAAACATTTTTGCACCTTCAGTTTTATATTCACTAAACGAGCTTCCTGAATCAGCCTGCAGAAATCAAACGGCACATAATCACGACGGTGCTGAACTTTGATGCACCAGATCCATCCTCAAAGCAACTTTGTTTTGCCTTTGTAATATCCCAAAGGCGTGTCTGCCAACTGCTGACCACTGTGCACGACGCCCACCTTCACATTAGCGCAAGCGACCAATTTAAAATAGCAACCTTGGGGACAAACATGATGGCCAAATAATGCAAATTGCCACATCCACCACACTATGGAACTGTCCTGGATGACAAGCACCCAGGCAAAAAACCGGTCCATCCCCACCTCTCCAAAGCAACCATCTATCTGCTGCAGCCAGGTAAAATGTGGATGGGTCCTTGGCCTTCTGCAGCCGCTGGGGTCCTGAGGCGCCTGCACGCTGGATCCTGCACAACATCATGCTTTTTCAGCAACATTATACATCATCCAACACATCACTGCCAAAACAATCACATCTTTTCTTATTCTTGATCTAATAAAACATCACTTTTTTTGCACCTTTATCACTCCAGAATTAATTGATTCGTTTGCCATGTCTCACTGTCTCACTTTTATTTACACTATGTAATAGTACCTGTGGGCATGAAGGTAGCCCATCCATTCTCTAAACCTGCTTGTTCCAGTTAAGGGTCAGATGGGTTGGAGCCGATCCCAGTGGTCATTGGGCGAGAGGCGGGGTTCACCCTGGACAGGCCGCCAGTCCATCACAGGGCCACAGACAGAGAGACAAACTCACTCACACCTACGGTTCACCGAACCTGCATGTCTTTGGAAGTGGGAGGAAGCCGGAGCACCCGGAGGGAACCCACGCAAACACAAGGAGAACATGCAAACTCCACACAGAAAGGATCAGGTCGGATTCAAACCCAGGACCTTCTCGCTGTGAGGTAACAGTGCTAACCACTAAGACACCGTGCCGCCCCCAACATTAATTCTTTAAGGGCAATTTTGGGGTCAACCTTCGTTGACCTACCAAGTTTGGTAGAAATCAGCAAAAGGACCTCGGAGGAGTCGGCCAACAAACAGACAGGCAGACATGACCTTGGCCCCAATGTTTGGTACAAAACAAAGTGGAAAATATTTTGACCTTTGACCCCAATGATTGACCTTTAACAACTTTGACCTCTCCCGGGCAATTCTGGAGCCCACCTCCATATATGTACCAGCCTTGGTGCAAGGCAGAGTGAAAAACAAAACTACACTTTGACCTTTGATCCCAGTGACCTTGACCTTTTCCAAAAGAAACCCTTTAAGGGCAATTCTGGGTTTGACCATCATCCACATATCAAGTTTGGTGTAAACTGAAAACTTTGCTCAAATTCTAGTCTGATGTTACGTTCGTTTAGTTTCCTTTGAGAAAGTCCAACATGTGGTAAGAGATGATTCATTTCGACCATTCATTCCAGATTAAAACCAAACAGGAATGGGCTGAAGTCACAGTGTCATTAGTCATCGTCATTAGTCATTACAATTAGTCATTCCAGAGCTCCAGATGAAGGTGACATCACGGAGAAGTGCCGCCCACTGGCGGCCATGTTGACACCTTGACCTTCCCGTGACATTGTAAGGAAGCGTCCACCATCAGTCCCCTCCTTACAACCAAACTTAAAATGAGGGAGGCGTTTGAGGCCTCGGCAGAAAGTGCGCACTCTGAGTGCTCCTCTGGTTTGCAGGTTTCTCCGATGAAAATTCAGGACTGATCTACTCTGAAACTAAAGGGTGTAAAACAGATAAATCTCAACTGAGGTGCCGCTGTTAAAGATATGACCAATGAAAACAGCCCCCGAGGTGTTTACACGCAACTCGGCGGGAAATAAACCAGAAGAAAAATAAATAAATAAATCTCTGCTTTTGGTTCAGTAAGAACTGAATTTACTGGGCTCCAGCCCCCTATGTGACCCTTAATTGGAATAAGCAGGTTCAGAAAATGAATAAATTTACTGGATGAAGCTGCTGTCAGAAACACAGAAGGAACAAATGCTAGTGTGTCAGCGCCACCCTGTGGCCTGTTTGAGAAACAACAGCTGGACTCTGTCTTTAGATGTTAAATGTTTTTATGTCAAAGAAGTCAACCTTTTTTTTAAGAATTAGTCGATTAATGACCAACATAGTGGAAATAACAGCAGTATTTATTAGACAATCAAATGTTACAGCACTGTGCACACATCTAATGAAGGAAAAAAAAACATTTTTATTACAATTTTCTTTATTCATAAAAAAATCCTTCAAGCTTATCAAAGCTAGATTTGATAGCTTTAACATTTTGATAAATGACAACAAAAAAGTGTAGCATTTAAAAACATTTTCGTTGCTCTAATATTTAAAATTCTAAGTATATATTAAATAACTATATTTCATATTTCATTAGTGGATGAACACCAGTGAGGGTTTATTGCACAAAAATCAAAGTTCCTGCACTAAATTAGAATTGTTTTAAATGGATAAATGTTAATATTTATGTACAAACACATCAGTAGGATTATAGCAATACTGTGCAAGCGTTAAAAAAAAAAAAATCCCATAAAAACCAACAAATGTGATCATCTTAGAGTACAGACAGTGTCGCCATGGATTGACTGCAACCGCTGATTGTTTAAAGATAACCCAACTGATCTAAGATCAGCTGTTTAAAAAACAACAAAAAAAACACAAAAATTTGGTCCAATAATGTTCAGTCATCCAACCATTATGGATTCTACGTGAGGAATAAAGTCACATATCGATTTTTAAGGGAGAAAAAATGAAAAATCCACTGTGGAGTCCTCTAAACAATAAGCTTTAAAAAAAAAAAAAATTCTGTTATTGGAGTAAACAGTGAGACAGAGCCTGAATGGAGGGCGTGGCCTTTCCTCAAACACTATAATTATCTGGAGGAAAGTCAGTGTTGCTGGAAACCGGTCTGCAGACTTTTAGTCTGAGAGTCTTCAGAACAACATCTGCCTTTAACTCATCGGACACATAGGCGGTGCTAGAGGGGGGGCCTGAGAGGGCTGCAGCACCCCTAACAAATTCAGCAAGCCAAACCAACATGCGGATCCAGCAATTGTGGGTTTTAGTTCCATCTTTTGTACATTGTATGTGTTAACTGACATGCATGAAGTAGGCAGTTGAACGTCCTAATTTTGTGGCCAAACACTAAATAATCACCACAAACAAAACCATCTCTGGAGCCGCCACTGGCCAGGCGCATTCTTTTTGACATTCCTGAAATGGCATTCAGGCCTGAGCTGAGATCATGTACACAGATCAATCGCCATCTCGCCGTTTCAGGCTGAGCCGGTAAGTGAGTCCTTTCAAATACTTCCCAGCAAACGTGAAGCAGGTAGCTGGTGGAAAGAATGCCAGCTATGCAGAGTGCAAGCTGAACCGGTTCTCGGGTGTAGACCAAAAGCTGCCTCCTGCAGCCAAGTCAGGCTGTTTGTGTACAAAGACACAAAGTGCACACATACAAAAAACAAAAAAAAACTGTAATTTCCTAAAGACACTGAACGTGTGAGAAAGTGTCACACACAATAGTTCACTTCTTACACACATTCTTACAGTGCAGACTGGATTAGAAACTTTTATTTATAGAACTGCTGTGTGTTTGCTTCATTGTTCTAGAAGCGGTCTGATCTCCTGTTTGGCTCTCAGTTGGATTTTAGCCCCATAATGTCGAGGATTTGTCAATACTGACACAGAAGCTTCCTTTAAAATCCCACTGCAGAGATTTTAAAGTTTGACAGTCAAATGTCAATAAAGTAAAATCACACCTTTCTTAATGGTTTCCATGGAGAACAGTCTATCTACATCTCTTTTTTTTTTTTAATGCTCAGGCTTTGATGCTGCAAGAAGGTTTTTAGATTTTATTTAGTGACAATCTGAACTAATAAATACATTAAATAAAATTTAGATTTTTTTACAGCAGTTGAAGTAACTGCTGATGTTATCAGCCTGCTCTCTGATCAGCAGCATCTCACAGGCAGGCTAGGAAATGAGTTCATCGTGCAGCATTTAAAACTTTTGAGGACGGAAACGGACGTTTTAAATGTTCAAGCAGCATTTTAGCAATGCACACCAAGAGAGCGACGACAACAGTGATGATGTCACTCTGCAGAGACATGCGAAGGAGCAGAGATGAGGCAAAACAAGCCGTTTGCTGGATTTAAGAAAAGGACTCTGACATGAAGTACAAGCTCTAAACCCCAGCTCCTGTAGCCCGTTGGTGCCGGTGCTTATCCTCAGATACCGCAGCGTGAAGGGGATGAGAGTCTACAGGACGCCAGTCAATCACAGGTTACTTCCCCAGCCAAGTCCGAAACAGCTGGGTGGACTGAGACAATGCAGATGAAGTGTCTTGTCCAAGCATACAGGTAGTGTGACCGGGAATCAAACCCAGGTCTACATATCGGTAGTCCAACTCCTTATCCTGATACGGATCCGGCTTGTGATAGCAAGTCAGTTTTAGGCGCAAAAACTGAATTAATGATTGGCCACTACAGATAATACAAACGGAAAGGTGGAGCTTACAGTTTTTGAGGATCACTGCTATGGTGCTATTGGAGTTGTAAATGATATTTTACAGGTATGTTTGTGATTATTTTGTTGATGCAATGGGTCTCACCATTTACATAAAGCTGCAAGTTAAGATCACTGCTGCGGTGCTGCTGTACCTACAAATTATAGTTTACGGATATGTTTGCAATCATAACGGGTATCGCTGTTAAAGACAAAAAGCTGCAGCTGCAAGTTAAGATCACTACTGTGGTGCTGCTGTACCTACAAATGATAATTTATAGGTATGTTTGCAATCATTACAGGTATCACGGTTACCAAAAAGTCAAAAAGCTGCAGCTGCATGTAAAGATCACTGCTGTGGTGCTTCTGGACCGACAAATTATAGTTTACGGATATGTTTGCAATCATAACGGGTATCACTGTTAACAAAAAGCTGCAGCTGCATGTAAAGATCACTGCTGTGGTGACGTTAGAGGACGTTGACCAATTCAGTGAAATTCTCTGCCACTGCTTTCATTAAAAAAAAGAAAGAAAAAGAAAATATGAAGCAGACAGAGGTATTCACATGCTGCATGTCATACATCCATAAATGGTTACGGTGGGAAATCAGGCGCCTGTATGTACATGTACTTTCGCTCGCGATACAGACAGTTTCTGGAATCGACAAAGCATCCGGCGTCTGGAGCGTCCAGCTGACACGATCACAGTATTCCATCACATGCAGATCAAACAGATCCTCCTTCACTTGGATTTAAAAATAAAGTAGAAGTTGCAATTACATTCAAAAGTGTTACCTCATGAAACATCAGTTCACCTGATTCGTTTCATTTTGTAATGTCTTGTCCCCTCCTGCCCCCTGCGATGTGTGCTAATAGCGACTGGCGTCATCGTAGGAGGTCACGTCCATGTCAAAGTAGTCCTCCAGCTTCCACTTGAGGGTCTCGAATGTGGGTCTGTCCTGTTCATTCTCCTTCCAGCAGTCCATCATTATATCAAATAGCATCTTTGGGCAGTTAGGAGGGGATGGCATTCTGTAGCCCTGCAGAACCTTCTGGACCACCTGGAAGTTCGTCATGCCTGGAACATTCAAAGTCGGACATGTTTATGAAGATTGCTGGAAATTGCTCCAATAATTTATGAAGGTTTATGATGAGGTTCGTTAAGCGTCAAGTCTTACCTGGGTAAGGCATCTGGCCAAACGTCACGATCTCATACAGCAGGATGCCAAAGGACCAAACGTCAGATTTGATGGAGAACTTGTTATCGTGGATTGCCTCGGGAGCGGTCCATTTCACCGGAAACTTGGTGCCTTCTCTGGCTTCGTACACATTTTCATTTTCTTTCTGCGATCAAAGCAGAAAAAGATTTTTAGTCTTCTTTGGATAGGGTTACGGGTTATATCACAGAGGTGACAGCAGGTTAGCTGCAGATCTGTAGGATACGCAGGTCAAGCGCACAGGAAGTCAAAAACCTGAGAACGCATGACAACATTTTTTTTTTAAATTGTCAAAGTCACGATGGGTTTTCTGCAGAACAAAACGTGTCTGCAGGTGCGATGATGTCAGGCAGCCAACTCAAGTCATAGTAAGATCCTCCATCATTATTTATAACCACTATAACCCTAACACGTCACACCATGACTTCATTTAACCTGCCCCGCCTCCACCAACAGCCTCTCACTATGTTCTTCAGGGGAAAGAAAACAAACAGACGTCATGGATTTGACTTTGTCCCTCACTGCAGCACAATCGAGCTCGCACAAAGGGAAATCAGGGCATGACGACAAAAACATTAGCCACTCCCCGGTAAACAGAACAGAAAATTATTCATGAGGTGGCTGAATGAACTGGTGTCAATCAGTGTCCGTCTGCGAAGCGGGCGCAAAAAAGGCCCCCGCAGCGAAGCGGGCGCAAAAAAGGCCCCCGTCAGCGAAGCGGGCGCAAAAAAGGCCCACCTCAGCGAAGCGGGCGCAAAAAAGGCCCGTCTGCGAAGCGGGCGCAAAAAAGGCCCCCGTCAGTGAAGAGAATAATGTCAGATTCTAACATCTGATGCCTTCTATTGAAAACTCTGACTGTCGGTGCGGACAGCAACGGGTGTTTTTAACATTGTGCTGCTGTCAGCTGACCGCTGGTAAGATAAAATAAATTTTAAAAAGCCGATTAGCACGCCGTCAAATCACTATAAAAACAACAGCTACACCACAGAAGATTGTGTGAGAGAATACCAGAATCAAAGCACTGTGGACGTGCTCAAATGATTACCGACATCCAAATTAATGGATATTTGGTTGTATTTTTCGTCGGCCTTATGGCGGAGGTTCTCGTTAGCCTGGCGGAGGTTCTCGTTAGCCTGGCGGAGGTTCTCGTTAGCCTGGCGGAGGTTCTCGTTAGCCTGGCGGGCCGCCTGGCCTATAATACTGTAGGGGAAACGCTGTACTGTGTGCAGAACTTGTGGATATTTGCTTTGGTTCTTTAACTCGACTTCATTCCGTCAAACACATCCTGACACGCAACGACAGAAGATAAGCGTGAACACCTTCCGGCATCGAGGTCCACCTGCATGATGGAGGCTCGGAGCAGAATTTCAAACCAGGCTGGAACTAATTTCACTAAACAGACACGTTCCAGTTTGCTGTGTTGAATTAGTTTAAACTTTGCCAAGAACAGCAGCTTCTCTGTGACTTTATAACGAGCAGCTCAGTGCATCAAACATATGGGAATAAATGATCAAATGTATATTTTCTATGACCGGAAAGTCCTTTATGTGGATGTTTGATGCAGGCTGTAAAGTTAAAACTGATCATTAGAACTGCTGCTGAGAAAATATTTGAGATTACAATAATAAAGCAGCAATTTTACAGGAGAATATTGCAATATTATTCGAAAAGATGTTTGTAGAGATGCAAATTTTATTCGATTAATCGGCAACTATTTTCATAAATGATTAATCAGTCATTTTTAAGTCTTTTTTTAAAATCCAAATTCTCCGATTTCAGCTTCTTAAACTCAGCTTTTTTTCCTAGTTTCTTTTCTCCTCGCTGACATTTAAACTGAATATCTTTGGAATGGACACAAAAGACATTTGAGGACGTCGTCTTGGGCTTTGAAAAACACTGCAACATTTGGACGAAACAACTAATCGATTAACCAAGAAAGCAATCGACAGACTAATTGATAATGAAAATAATCTATAGTTGCAGCTCTAGAGGTAAAAATTTGGGAGTAACATAAGAGAAATGTCAAGATTTGTACTAATGATAAACTGATTTTACAGTCTTTACAAAAAATAAATAAAATCCTGATGTTCTTTAGTGTGATCGCCTATAGCTCACATTTTCCCGCCAAAGTCCACTGTCAAACCAAGAGAAATCCGATGAGAACACGACACATGAATCTGAAACAAACCCTGTGATATTTATGTCTGATTGGGGGAAAAAAACGAGATTAAAACATTCTGGCTTATTGTCTGGTTGTTTTCATGTGCACGTCTCTTCGATGTGAAACGGTCATCCTCTATTTCTGCATTAAACAAAAACTCGTTGAGCAGCACAGCTTTATAAAAAGGTCAACAGATGGATTATGAAGTCGGCGTGACGCGATGTTCTACGTTTTAATCAGCGGTCAGGACGGATTAATAAACTTTAGCCCCATTAGAAGATTTCTGTGACAAAGAGGAGATGATAAATGTTAAAGAAGAGAAACAAAAAGAGCAGCTCATACAGATAGTTACCATATTTATATAAGACAGCTGCAGGTCTGATCGCTGCTCTAAAGCTGCCTTCACAGGATTGTTTTGCATGCATGTCTTCCTTTATTGTGTTTGTGATGTGCAGCCGGCGAGCGGTGACTGTGCTCCCAAAGGAGGAGAAGCTAATGCTAATAACATGCATGTCAGAATTTACAGAAGTGTGCAACTGTTCAGAGCAAAGTTAAAAAAAAAAAAAATAAAAAAAAAAAAAAAAAAAAAACTTGCATGGAGAAAAGTGAAGTCTTTAGCAAGTGCAGCTAATGTAGATGAGCTAATATTCAGAAAGTGTAGCAATGGGTGCAATGCAGAAGGTATAGCGCCACCAACAGCTCTGGAGTGGTAAAGTTCTGCGTGGATTATTTCGGCACACAAAATACAAAAACCGTAACAATGTGAACCTTAAAATGTTACTTCATGCTACTGCAGTAAACTCCAGCGCCACCTTCTATCACATCACTCGTGGAAGATACTAAAGCTGCTAAAGAGCAGCGACTCTCTATAACTCACTCTGCAGAGGTCAGTTTGAGTGCAAACCCACCATGAAGACTCTGGCGAGTCCGAAGTCCGCCACCTTGCAGATGTTGTTCTCCCCCACCAGGACGTTCCGAGCTGCCAGGTCTCTGTGGATGTAGTTCTGTGACTCCAGGAAAGCCATTCCCGCTGCCACTTGTGCCGCCATCTCGATCTGGTCGGTTGTGTGCAGCGTGGTGCCTTTGTCGTCTGTAAAGGAGTCAGAGAACCGCACAGTGAGTCATCCCCACGTCTGAGGTCAAGAAGGCACAAAACGTCACCCTGGAAGAGTTTCGTCTCTGCAGCCGAGAGAGTGGTCCTCAATTTGCAGGAATATCTTTTGACTGAGATTATGCATGCGTTTTATTTTTAAAGTTTGGTATTTCACATTAATGGTCACTTAGGAAAGGAAGGCGGCCTCATCCACACACACAATTACAAAGCAAACATGAACACTGTAAACGTTATATTCAGGCAACGCCCATTACTTGAACTTGCAGTGGCGGCTCCAGAGTGGTTTTTTTCTTGGTGGGTTGTGATTCTTTAGTGTTGGTGGAACAGAATTTGTAGTAAATGTGCAAACATGCATTTGAAAGTAGATTTCAGGTGTCTGTTGGGGCTCCTTTCATGAAATTTGTGACCCACAAGTTGATATTTGTGACATTAAAAATCACATTCTTACACACATTTTGGGACATTTCATCCACGAAAGCAAACAGAGCTACAAATGCAGATCACAACGTGCATTCAGGGACGGAGTGTGTGAAGTCGTTTTCCTCTCCCTGCTTCACCTCGAGATTGAACTTAACGGATTAGTGTGTCCAATGAATGGGTGAATTTAGAAAGGGTACACCTCCAGGGGGTTAATGAGGACAAAACATTATGAGGCGATCTCAGATCTTTGTGACATCATAAGGCATGAATGCTACAGAATGACATCAATAGAAAACCTCGCACATAATGTTGAAGAAATGACAAAAAAAAAGAGGTAAAAGGAAAAATTTACACCAAAACGTCAATTCTTTCTGACACACAGAGACCATCGCTCATCATTTCACTGAAAGAATGTCCAGACAGACACACAGACGGGGTGATCACATGACCTCCAGCCTCCTCTGTCAGCCAGCAGACATTATAATTAAAAATTACACCTGTGCCCAATAACAGCTTACAAATATGAGATGAGTGGTTTGTGAGAAAAAGTTCAGATCATCAAACATGTTTCGGAGGGTTTTTTATTATCTGTTGCGACTCTTTAGGAGTTGAAATAAACTTTCTGTTTGTGATTAAACACCTAAAGAGGCAGTGACGGCTCGACAAAGCAACATTTAATGTTGGTGCCAGGCTTCAGGCAGTTATTAATGACACAGGATGTGTGACCAACTATTTACAAAGGCATTTCAACGACTCTCTTAAAAAAACAGTAAGTGCCGTCATTCATCCAACAACTGACAAAGAGCTAAATACCTTCAAAATAAAACTGAAAGTCTGAACTTTTAGTTCAGTCATAACTCAAATGTCCAAGTATTTATGGACCCAACTATGATTTCAGCTATTTAGCTTTAAATTTCCAGGGTAAATCATGTGTGTTTGCTGAATGTGCGCATCATCACACATGAAGTATTAACAGAAAAATGACGCCAATGACGACAACTCATTAATGCGAATGTTAACGAGAGTAACTCACAAAATGACCCCTTTAATAATTAGCTAATGTGAGCAAGAGTTTGGCCGAGACTACTTTCATTTTCAAATCTGCTCCTTCAAAGTTAAAAGAAAAACTTCATGAATCAAAGATTTTTTTTTGCATTTAACAAATCTGGAGCTGTGTTTAATTAACGATAATTAAGGCTGAAAGGCGTAATCTCATAACGTTTCCCCCAGCGTTTGGGAACGCAGGGCAAAGTCGAGAAAATTGGCCAAATGTCAGCAAAAATCACATTACTGGAGTATGGTAGCGAACCTCTAACTCAGCACTGCGTTTCACAGCGTTGTGCCAGCGGAGGCGGGCGTTAGTTAGCGCGCCATTAGAACAAGCGGGACTTTTTCCAACATGGCAACGTGTGGG
>OMMV01174262.1:3793-14202 GCA_900302635.1 Chatrabus melanurus | reverse complement strand
TTTAGCAGGGGCCGTGAACATATCGCGTTCCTGTGAGAGAACTAATAGTGCTAGAGACTTTTAACAAACACCATTGTGTTCCTGAGACAATGTGAATTCACTAAAGTAAAAACAGATATGAACTATCTTTAATAGTTATTCAACTAGATCCAGAACAAAACTGCCATTAAGGAAATATTGTTTTTCATGCATAACTTCCAAACAGATCATGATATCAATGTGATTCCAAGGACTCGTGCTCAGTTTTCAGGGTCACGGAATCCAAATATAAATGTTTAAAAAATACAGGACTACTTTGCCTTGTGGAATTCTATAGCAGGACACATAGTGATATGTGTGTGGGACCTTACGCCGTGGCCGAGGTTTGCGCTCTCCGAGTGCTTCTAGTTAACTGGGATTTCATTTGGTTCTAACCAGTTTGGGAACAATAATTTTAAGGCGGAACCCAAAACTGGAAACATTAAAATACAGATTCTGCTTGGAATGAACAATTGAAAAAAAAATTCTTGTTAGTAGCCCGACTTTCTTCCTCATTTAACAATAGATTTCCCTTCTATCAAAATGCAAAAATGACAAAAAAAAATTAAACCATTATTTATGCATTCTATCAAACCACATTTGAGAGCACATAATGTATGTTGGTTAAAAATGCCACACATTTGTTGTCATACTAACAAAAACAAGCATTACGATGATGATCACTGAGTTTTTGATAGACGAACGGTTCACAAACCTTCATTTATCATTAATACATTTTACCGAATATAAAATGAGGATTCAACCTTTAGATTTGCTTTTTAATGATTTATAGATCACATCTGCTCCCATCAAAGTGCATGTAAAATGTACTGTCACATACTATAAATTCGAAATATCAAAGCGCGATTAAATATCAGGTAATGGCATAAAATCGAAGAAAGAGTTGTCAGGGAGCGAGAATAGCACTGTCAGTAAAATCATGCTGCTGTCTTGTCAGAGAAATACAGCCACCTTTTGCATAATGTGATGTTTCTAAATATAATTCGGCTTAGAACATGTTAATGGTGTAATCCTGTAATTTCATCAGGACTGTGACAATATGATGCAATTCAGAGAGTGTGACCATAGAGAAATAGCAGGACAGCACAAGTAACATCTTTAAAAATTTTAAACTGCACAAATAATGAACTTATACACTTCAGAAATAAAGTGAATATTGGCCTAATAGCATTTGTAACTACAGTGCTCTGTACCTGGAAGCATTTTTACCTGGGCTCATTTGCATTTATATATTTTATTTTAACAAAAAAGACTGCCATTCTGTACAGGATGAGCCCTTCCTCTCCTTGAATGAATGCTGGGATAGATCAGACAGCCTTGTCAACAACAGCTAAAACACAGGGACACCAGTGTTGAAGCAAAGGGACGTCGTAGAATTTGATGGACATGTCCAACATCCGATGTACGTGCTTACTTGCTGTCTGTGGCCTCGATATTTTGCAAGTTGGCCTTGCATGGCACGTAAGATTCTGCACACAATTTGGACGCAGACAGGCCGTAGGAGCCCGTACGGCTGGTTGTGACCAGGGCTTTACCAAACACCCAGTACATACAAGTATCAAAGTCAAAGACTCCACCCATCACAGCACTCACAGTACCTATGTATAGGCCAGCCATGATGTCCATCAACTTGTCAGGATGTTCTACAAAGTAGCCCAATAAAACACTTTGTGAAAATCATCTTAGGCTGCCTAGAAACTGTCCAGCAATCTCATAACTCCATAAGCTCATTCCAGGCATCTCTCAATTGCAAAAGCCAAGGACCAAGAGACACGAATTTCACTGCTGACATAAGTGACTGTCTACAAGTTTGACACTTTGACCACATGCAGATACACTTCTGATGTCCGAGTCCAGGAAGTCATTGAAAGCCTGGATCTTAGTCTTGATCCAGGACAATCGCAGACACAGGCACTCCGACAGCTCACTCAGCTTCTCAAGTGCTGCAATCAGGGTATCCAATGATTCTACAAAGATCACACAGCATAGTCCATGAAGTCAAGGTCATTAAACCTTACCTCACTGACAAAGCCACTGGTTTCCACAACCCTACCCAACACCCAGTCCATGCAAGCATCGAACAGAGTAGCAGCCAGCACTTCATACCACGCACCACAATCTCTGAATTTATAACATTAAATAAATTCATAGATCTGCCCCCTAAATTTAATGTTTTTCTGTTCCAGACCAAAACATTTAATCATTTCATGAAAACTGCTTCATTAGTCTTTGAAGAATCCTGGTCACAGTTATTCAGAAAGTGTCTTCTTTTGCTTTCTGCGGTCAAATTTACCGCATCTTCTTTGAAGTATATTAATAACGCTTTATTTAATGATCCTCATTTGTTGTAATAAAAAAAAAATCGCTTTTCTGTGGAATGTGATTTAAAATTTCAGTTTGGGACTGCTCCATTAAAGACCATCGCTATAATGAGCCAGGGGCATGAAAAGAAAAGACGCTCAGAGAGGAGGCGTGTGCATGTCAAGACTGAGAGCTTCTATTGTCTATGTTTTTACGATGACAGGGTAATAGTGCTACTTGAAGCGGGACATCTACATGTTTGCACAAAATAGACTAAAATCCAGCTGCATTCCACTTCCTGCATGCCATGCTCACAAAATCTATACCCAAAGGGCAAAATTTTTTCTTTGCATGTGGCAATGCCCGTGATGATGCAACGAACCTTTGATGAAAGTTTAATCATTTACTTTATGGGGTCTGTTGCCTTTTTTTCTGCATTCGTTAAGTATTCAGAGTGAATCAGAGAACAAGACAGAAAGAGGAGAGCAAGGCAGAGAAAGTTAAATCAACCATTTCAAATTCACTGACTGGGTGCAATGAAGAAGGCATAAAGTGACTGAGTAATCACACCAAGAGACAAAAGTGTTCCATTGTAGTTTCGTTTCTAACCTGCGCATAACCAGCTTGAACTCAGATGCCTTCTGTATGCGCGTCACAGGACATATGAATTATGAATGCCTGAAAAGTAAGGGGCTTTTTTATTTGGAATTTACAGGCTTCAAATCTTTTGGTCCAATAAATTATTCATGTATTCAGATGAATCTGACTTTAAGGACATCTTTTCCTTTTTCCTCTCTTTTCATGAATTTAGAATGCACTCTTCTGCGAGAAAGGCCAAAATTGCACAGTTAGTAGTCGAGGTTTGGCTGTGATTTCCAAAGGCTTCACTCCACTTAAGAGGAAAAGGTCTTCATGTTGTTTTTTTTGTTTTTTTGCAGGGATATTTTTGAGACAGTGGCAATCACATGGCATTCTTTCTCATTGTTATGCTGGACAAGTACAGGCCTGTCAGGCCTCTCCTGCCATGCATGCGTGAACTCCTCCGTATGTTTGCTCCGCTCCACTCCCTCAGATCTGTGAACATCACTTTGATTGGCGTTGCCATGAGATTCAACGTCGCGCCAATCAAAGTGTGGTGGAGTGTGGTGCATATTTATTTCCTAATGTTCAAAATCTTTAAAAAAATCATATTGATGGGGTCAACAAGATTGTGACAGCAAAGACTGTTTTACAGCAGAAAGTAGCAGAAAAGGTAAAATAGCTGTCTTTGATTCATTGAAGCCTTAAAATATGAGTTTGTGAACCTCCCATTTTTAGGGTGCTACCGGTGCATGGATTGTTGGGTTGGATGACCAGAAAGATTGTACGGCCCACAGGCCAGATCTGGGAGCATGCGCTGATGCTGCACATTGCCGCATCCACCGCACTACAGAACACTACAGAACCGCCTTGGGTCCTGGATGGCAACCACCCAGGCAGACAACCGGTCCATCCCCAACATTCCAAAGTAACCACTGATCTGCAACAGTCAGGTGAAACGTGGGCATCCCCTTGGCCTTCTCCATTTGCTGGATCATGCCCAGACAAACGCGCCACACGGCCAAAATGTCATAACTGACATTCCCCCGCAATGCAAGTGATACTCCTCATCTTTGCCTTGCTTAGTATGACCCACATACTGATCAAAAACATTGCGCATAGTGCACTGTGCTGGATCTGCAAGAACCAATAGGAGAAGCCTGGATTACTGAGAAAATTTGCACCTCCTTGTGACTTATTTAAATGTTACTTAATATGCTTGTGGTGTGATTTAAAATTATTAATAACTGACAAAATGTACACAATGCAGGATGACAGGCTCTGAAATATATAGAAAAATTTTAAGAGAATTTTGCATGATTGCATGACCTGCGTGACCAACCCCAAAAATGTACTGCACCATATTCCATTCCCGTGTACTACCATGGACATTATACCACACTGCAGGAATCACTGGATGTACATTCTTATTTTGGTGTCAAATTAGTCGCAAGATATAGGTTTCTATGGGTGCTAATGGAAGACTTACTCAGAAGTTGGTGTTACCATAGTAACCGCCGAACCCAAAAAAATTTGCCCACTGCTCCGATCTCAATAATCGCTGAGGGTAGATGGCAGATTTTGGGTTGAAATTACTCAGAGAAAGCTGTTTTCTTTTTGATTAAAATGGACTTTTTTTAAATTTGGAAATGAGGAAAAACCCTCATCATCATATAAATATTCTGCTTAGCACAAAAACGACCAAGCGCAATACATCAAAGGGATGCCGACACTTATGCTGCACGTAACGTTAAACGTTGCTCACTACAGATAACGTGCAACATAAAATACTAAAATGGCATCAATTCAACTAACGTTCGTGTATTTAGACAAATAGTATGAAAGCTCGAGACATACTTCAAAAATGATGTTAAGTTTTAAATCTTACATCTAAATCCTCCTTTGCTCTTACATCTAAATCTTCATGTTGGTACACTTTAAGTGCAGATGCTGCTTTTGAAGACGAGCATTAGTATTAGCATGAGTCACATCCGTGAAGCCAGTTAACATCTGAAAAATCATGGTCTTTTATACATCATACATATAACAAAAAAATTATATTCATTTTACAGTGTTCCTATTTTTCTGTCCCTCTTCTAATTTTACAGAATATATATATATTCTGCAACAGAATACTGTTCAAATAACAGAAAACAGGAGGTTACTACCTATTTTCACAAAAAAATCGCTGAAATTAGCAGAGCTTGCAACACTAATTAACTTATTTTCATCAAACTTAGCCATGAGGTTGGATCTGACCTGAAATAGAATCCAATCGTCTTTGACCAAGTGTTTTAAGAACTTTTTATGAACATTTCTTCATGGTGCGTTTTGGCCCTTGGGGAGTTCTTCACTCTAATGGCTGTACGTCAGCTTACTAATATGTGGACTTACTTTTCTGTCTGTGATGTGCGTGGGTTTGGCACCATCTCCTCCTAAACAGACTGGTGCTGTCATAAGGGCAGTCTGGGATGGCATGGATTCAAAACACACTGTCTGGGATATGAGGGAATGACATGGAATCGAGTACCACTTCTTCATTTTTTGGGATTAGTAACCAAAGCCAGCTGAGACCACCGCTCTTATCTCCATCCTTCAGTTCTTTCTCACACACACACACACACACGTACACATACACAATACAAATCACAGACGAATATAACAGCAAGTTAGCACATACACACACACTCAGCTTTTATTAGCTGGAAAACACATTTTCAGTTTAGCCTCTTTAGGAAAATATATAATTGTGTGAGTGCAACTGGCTGATTTACAAAAGGTTTTGCAGGATGTGATTATGAGAGTGGAGGTCAAAGAAAATAATCAGCGGAATAATTAAATGACACGCACCATTTTTCTTATCCGCTGTCCTCAGTTTCTGCCTGATATTTTTTCTTTGTTTGCTTTTTGTTGTTTTTTTACATCAGAGAAACTGCCTCCTCTAACAAATGAAATGTGATATTTACTTAATGTAATTATGTCAGCTGCACCAAACTTGGTTGTTTAAATGTGATTTTGTTTCCCTTCATGTTTTCACTTCTTTAGCGATGGGGATTCATGCTCCCTTGCCTTCTCTTGTGATAAGCAACATGTATGATCCTCCATGTCACAATACTAACGATTCTCAAACTTGTTAGCCTGCACTAGCAACCAGTAGTTAGTGTATTGTGGAGCAGACACTGATTCCTCTTCTTTTTTTCTTCAGTCTTCTGGCTGCAAAATGCGAAAGTCGGAGTAAGCATGCCCATTTTGGACTACTGTATCATCTTGGCGCTGCAACATGGCGGCTTCTATGAGGGGCCCGCTTCCTTGTAGATAAGAAAGGCTCATTCACAGCTCATGAAAACACATCAATTTGTTGAATTATACACTAATGAACAAATGGATATGAATGCTATATTCCATTTCTGCTAATAAACACCCTTAAATCCTACAAACTACAGCTTTAAGTAATTATAGCATTTCATTTTTACAGTGTATAGCAGCACAACACTGAAATTTTTTTTAATTCCATATTTATGTTATCTTTTGTGGGGCAAGCAATTAAACATATCATCAAAAATGCTTCTATCCATAGCTGTCAGTTTTGTTTTTTTGCTTGAAGTGCATATGAATTCTCAGCCATGTGACATCTGGATTTGGATGTGAAACTGAAGTCACTGCTTCTCAGTTGTTTTTTTTTATTCCCCTCTGGTGCCTGTGTCAGCGGGCAGATGGCAGAAGATGGAAGCATCTGTGGAGGAGGAGCAGGAGTAGGATGAGGAGCAGAAGAAGGAGGAGGCACCTTTTCCCCTGCACACAGAAGGTGCCACCTATCACACAATTGACACCTCCATAACCGCCAATGGAGTGCTAATAATCGCATCTATCATTGTCAGAAACGCACAAAAATATACGTTACAGCAGGAGGGTTTGAACCTTATGTGAAGTGTTTTACTCCAAAATGATCCCTCTATCTTTTGAAAAACCTTGCATAATCACTATTCATATAAATACAAAGCTTATTAGTGATGTCTGTAAAGCTGAGTAATCCTGTTTCATTGCTCACATTATTTTTTGGAGGGTGGAATAAAAAAGGCTGCAGCACTAATTCAAAATGCATTGATAATGTTTTAGAATAGTGCCATTGTATAATTTTCACGAAATGGATTTGTTCACTTTTACAACACAGATGTATTAGCAGCCATTAACAGAAACCCCTTTTCGAACTGGAAATTAAAAGCACTGAAAGAAACAGTACATGTTTTATGATGAATAGAGGTATTTCTCAGGCTGGCGTCACGCAATCATGTGCCAGTTTGACGTCTCGTCTTAACACAACAGCAGGCAGTTATTACTCACCGCTGGATACCGTCTGCTGACGCAGTTTGTCGAAAGCAGAGTTCAAGGCCTTGTTATGCACAAATGCAAGCATTACACACATGAAAAATTATAACCCCAAATCAGAAAAAGGTGGGACAATATGGAAAATGCAAATTTAAAATAAAAACCCACAGTGATCCTTACATTTACGTTGACTTCTATTTCACTGCAGAGAGCACGAACCCAAGATATTTCATGTTTTGTGTGGTCAACTTCATTTAATTTGCTAATATACATCCATTCCTGCATTTCAGGCCTGCAACACCAAAAAAACACCAAAAAAAGTTGGGACAGGGGGAGTTTATTCCAAATATAAGGATTAAATCATCACTTTTACAGCAAGTTTTTGGTTTTTGTTTTTTTTAGACAAGTCAGAGGAAGGATACATGAACATTTCCAAGTCACTGACTATGTCTTGAACTTCATTTACATCAATCATTAAGAAATACAAACAGTATGGTACTGTGTGGTAAATCTGTGTCAAGTAAGCAGTTCTCAAAAACTGAGTGGCCATGCTGGAAGGAGACTCGTGAGGGAAGCCACCAAGACACCCAGACAACTCTGAAAGAATTATTGGCTTCTGTGGATGTGAGTGGAGAAACTGGGAATGGTGCAACATTTACCTGTTGCATCTCCATTCACAGCTTCATGTTGGAGTGGAGCAGAGGGTTGTAAAACAGGAAAACAGATCAAATCTAGGCTCGGGTTTCCCATGCGCCTTCTGGCAAACTGCAGCGGACATTTTGCATGTTCTTTTTAAGAAAATCCTCTATACCGCTTCATCATCAAGCTGTATAATTAATCTTGCTTATGTCAGGTAATTTGATTAATAGTGATGTTCTGTTTTTAGCTATGTCCCTCAACCTCTTTGACAGTAAACCATGTTCCTGGTATATCATTTTTGGGTAACTCTATTGCGTTAAAGTTCAACATGAATAGGAGGTGATGGTCTAGGTTAGAGAGGCATGTTTGTGATCACAGGATCCTCAGTTCGATTGAAAATCAGTAAAAGTATCTTGTGCAAGGTCCTTAATCCCCAAGATGCTCCCAGTGCGCAGTTGAGCACCTTGCATAGCAGCACGCTGACATTAGTGTGTGTATGTGTGACTGGGTGAATATGAGGTGTCATTGTAAAGCACTCTGAGCAACTGTAACAGAAGGAAAAGTGCTCTAGAAATGCAGTCCATTGATTTATTTAACATAAACTGAAAAAAATTAACTCTGAAATACCATAATTAGCCATAAAAAATGACGATAAGACATGCCCTCCTTCATTAGAAAACATATCCCAGCTTTAATAGTCAGAGAACTATGAGGACAGTGCGCAAACAGCCTATAAAATAATTGTTCATCAATCATAATCGTGATACTGACTTGGAGTTATATCGCCCAGCCTTAGTCTGAAAACCAACAAGAAGTCCAATTGCTGTAGACTAAACTTGTAGATATTTACAAAGGGATATGTTGATGTCAGAGTGGTGTGAATCCAAACAAATATTTTTGTTGACCACATGTTGGGACCAATCTCAAACTAACTTGCTGTGCAGAAGATAGAATGAATATACCGGTAGGTTGCACCGAGTGGATGTTTATATTAAAATGAAAAGGAGTGGATTCTGCATTCTTTAGCTTTGGGGCCTGGAATCCTCATCACAGGGACAGCAGAGATCCCCTAAGTAAGTTACAGATGTGAAAGATGGAGATTACTGGAGAGAAAATGGGTGAAGTGGCAAAGAGGAGGGTCAGAGCGCGTTAATAGCTTGATGCCACTGAGTGCTGTCGTGCTTCAGCTAATATCAAGACTAGTATTTTTATTTTCCGATTTTGCATGCTTGGAAAAAAAAGTTAAATTATTACTCAAAACAAAATACAGTGATAATTCAAAATGAGCCAAATATATATATACATGCTCACCGAACATGTCATAAAGGAACTGCTCATTAAAGCAAACATCTAATGAGTCAATCATGTGGGAGAAACGCAATGCATTTACTCAGGTCACAAGCATCTGCTGAAGTTCAAACCAAGCATCAGAATAGAGAAGAAAGGTGATTTAAGTGACTTTGGCCACTTTACCTAAAAAGGTGGTCAGCGAGAGTACGTACAATGTATGAAAAAATTGTGGGACAGATATAACATTAAATTCTGAACAACATGCAAAATCCATCAGATCACCAGTGAGCTGTTTGATAAAATTCCCATGTTAATGTAACCTTTAAAAAAAACAAAACAGCAGCATATAGTACGGTGTCCGAGAGAGGACCAGAACACTTTCAAATTAAGACACTAGCAAATGCAGAAAACACTTACAAATACAACAAGCAACTGCATCGAAAAATGTCTTCCAAATTGAGAAAATGCTTGCAAACACAGAGAACACAAACAAATATAACCTACAGCACCTTGAGAATGTGCCTGCAGAAAATTCACACAATGCACGGGAAAATACAGACACACTTCAAACAGCCGTAACACAACGGAAGTACTAACAACACAAAAAGAGGATTCTGCCCGGTGGACTTTAACTGACGGACCATTCAATGCATCGTGATGAAATGGTTAATGGACTGCATTTCTAGACCACTTTTCCATCTGAAGCAGATGCTCAAAGCGCTTCACAATGGTGCCTCACATTCACACACGCACACTCACAAACTGATGTCAGGGTGCTGCCATGCAAGTCGCTCAGCTGCACACCGGGAGCAAGTTGGGGATTAAGGAGCTTTGCTGAAGCGTACTTAGTGATTTTCCGGTCTGGTGATTCAAAGTGTTCACAAGCCCACCTCTCTAACATCTAGACCATCCCTGTGGAAAGTATAGCCAGCTTAGGGGTGCAATTATCAATAAAGTACACAAATAAACTTGATAAATAAACCGCCAACCAGGTATGTTCTGCAGCCCAAATAGAGCGCTGCAATGCACAGAAAGGTCCGTCAGTAAAAGTCCTGACAGAAACCTCTTTTTGTGTTGTTATGGGTGTGCGCCCATTGTAAGGTCTAAGACCTTACCCATCCCATGAGCAAGCACGTCGGTGACTGTGTGTCCTGGAAACCGTGTGCATTATAAAACTGTCTCATGGAACATATCTGGCCACCCTTTAGGCTGGTAGTTTAACACCCCCCCCCCCC
>OMMV01174210.1:0-10063 GCA_900302635.1 Chatrabus melanurus | reverse complement strand
TTATGTTGTGTTGGATGTCTTTTTCGAATATAATAAGGGATGGCTTATAATTGGTGAGTTTACATTTATGAATATGGAATTTAACGGCAATAAGATCAGATTACTCACAGAATACTGATTAGTTTTTCCCACGGGTGCCGTATATATATATTGCACATCTCACTTGCGGACCTCTTGGGCGGGGCGCACATTTACATTGCGGCCTGGCTGTTCGCTTGGAAGTCGTCAAATCTGTTGGACATGTCCAACATCCGCCGTACATGCTGTCTGCGGCCTCGATATTTCGCACGTCGGCCTTGCGTGGCATGTCCGTTTCTGCACACGTTTTGTTTGCAGACAGGCCGTAGGAGCCCATACGGCCGGTTGTCACCGAGGCTTTATGTGTTGAATTTGAACAATAGTGCTAATGATAATCATTTATGTGTATGATGAGTTATGAATTAAGTTCATTACAAAACATCTTATCTTTGAAAGTAGAATGTTTGACTAAAGAAACATAAACAGTGAAATAATGAGTCTTCCACAAATAAACTCCATTTAGGGATTTCATGAAATAACTGGAGCATCATTTCAGTAATTACACAAAATCCCTAGAGATTTTAGCGATTTCATGAACTCCCTAAGCGAAACAGTAATTTCATTAATTCCCTGAAAGTTTTAGGGATTTCACATATTTAACATATATAACTTCATGTTGGAGTGGCATTGAGGATCTTCTTAAAAATAATACTGCTACAGTTTGGCACATGGAAGACTAGATTGCTAGACTAGATAGGTGGCCACCATGAAGCTGTGGCTGATGGTGCAACAGAAAAAAGTTGAACCATGCACAGTTTCTCTTGTCACAGCCACAAAAGCTGATAACTCCTTCAGATTTGCCATGGCTGTCTTGGTGGCTTCCCTCACTGGTGTTCTTGCAGAGTCAGTCAGTTTTTGAGAATTGCCTACTCCAGACAGATTTACCACACAGTACCACACTGTTTGTATTTCTTCATGATTGATGCTAATGTCCAAGATATTTTCAATAACTTGGAAAAGTTCATGTGTCCATCCCCTGACTTGGGTAAACAAAGCTGGCTGTAAAAGTGATGACAATAATCCTTATATTTAGTTTGTCCAATCAGTTATGGGTTCTGAAAATTGTGAGACTGTGTATAAAAATGATCATAATTCCTAAATGGTTAACGGGATATTTTTGTTAAACCCCTCGAATTACTGTAATGTTAAAAGTCTACACTACAATCACGTCTTTATTGTTTCATTTCAACTCCAATGCGGTGGTATACAGATGCAAAAAAACAAAAAAGTGACACTGTGCATCTATTTATAGACCTGACTCTATTGGCTGCAGTCAGATGATATACGGGCATTCACTTGGCCTTGTCCAGTTGCTGGGGGACAACACTGGGGCGCCTGCATGCTGGAGCAAGCTCAGTGAACCACAACCATATTATTGTAACCAACATTCACTCACGATGCAAGTAGTAACTGCTCATTTGACACAAAGTAATAATTCCAGCAGTATCCAAGTATTTTCTGGGGACACTTAGTACCAAAGACATCCAGTTGTCATCTTAGCTCACTGGTTAGAGTCCAAGCCTCACAATCATATGAGGGGCACTCAAAATGTTCCACCCAACTACGAAGAAGCACGAAATGTGGTGACACAATGTGATGTAAGAAATAACGTATCATTCAAATGTTCAGTGGTAGAATCCCTAATAAGTTGCTGTTTGTTTCTTTTTTTTTATTCGACAGTAACTGTTAACAATTCCAGCAGCAGCAGTTACTTGTTTCACTGTGCTGCATAAGAAGGTGCTCAAGGTTATCCATGAGGAACTTGTGATAACACTGTGTGATGGTGAGTTTGCTTTTTCAACCACCAAGAAGCTGGCAGCTCTCTTTGACTCTGGCTGAATGAGTGCTAAGATGATCAGTGTAGTGGTTGGCCATCGAATGCGCTGACTGAGCAAAAAAAAACTTTGGAGGACTTGCTGATGGAGGACTAGAGTGTGTCTATTAGATGCATTACCGTAGAAGTGAAGTTGTCTGTTGGATTCATTGAAACAATCCTCCATGATCACCTCAACATGTTCAAGGCATCAGTGAGGTGGGTTCCTTGCTTGCTGATCCCTGACCGGAAGCATGTTCGCAGGTAACATCACACAAAATCTTGAACATCTTCAATTTAGACCCTGAGGACTTTCTGGATTGATATGTTACCCTAGATTAAATTTGGGTCCCCCACTTCAATCCGGAAAGCAAGGCAGAATCCAGTCAGTGGAAGTATCCAGAGGATTTGCAAGGTCACAAAATCAATCGGAAAGAACATGGTGCCTCCTTTATGGGATGCCTCTGGAATTCCCTTGGTGGATTTCCTTGAGCAATGGTGCACAATCAATGGTAATTTATATACCTCTCTTTTGGGAGTTCCAGTCAATTGCGAACCACCAAATGTTAGTGCGATCGCAAAGGCAGTGAAACAGCTGAGGGCAGGGAAAGCTTCAGAGATCTGTGGTATTCAATATGCTGTTCCACTGACATTGCAAACAGTCTGTTTCAGTCTGGGAGAAAGGTATCATCCCTACGGTCTGGAAGAAAGGACTTGCCATCTCACTCTGGAAAAGTAAGGGTTATCATCTGGACTGCAACAACTAGAGTGGTGTTGGCTCAGTGGATGAGGAGCTGGCTTGCCAATATGTAATCCTGGGTTCGAATCCTGCTCATGCTACCCATCTGTGTCCTTGGACAAGAAACTTAATTTGCATTGTCCCAGTCCACCCAGCTGTAAATGGGTATCAGCTTTGGCTGGAGAAGTAACCCATGTTGGAATAGCACCCCGTCCACAGGGAGTCACAGACTCTCATCCGCTTTACCCTATGGAATCCGGGTATAAGCACCAACAGGCCACAGGGTGCAGACAAAGGTGCTTGCAAGGATTATTCTAAACTGGATTCAATCCCAGTACCACTTAATGGCTGGTGCAGTCTGATTTCACACTGGAGAAACATCGACTGCATCCTAGCTCTGTTATTAATCATTGAACTCAACCGCAAATATCAGTAGTGGTTCTTGCATTATATGGTGATTTTCACAAAAGCATTTGATTCAGGTGAGCAGGCTGCTCTCTGGGACATCCTGAAAACTTACAGGATCACCAAGAAGTTGCTGGATGCCATAGCTGGCATATACACAGGCACACATACTGTGAGTGCTGTGCAGAGCAGTCACTGAATATCTGACTTGTTTCCAGAGAATACTGGCGCTCGTCATGGATGTCTTGTGGCTCCTGTACTGTTCAATGCTTGCATGGACTGGGTGTTGGGTAGGTTTGTGGAAACCAGCAGCTTAGGTGCCTTTGTTGGTGAAGAAAGGTTTACTTACCTTGAGTTTGTGTGCAGTGCTATAATTTTTTACAAATCAATGGATCCCCTGGTTGCAACACTTGAAAAACTGGGGGAGGAGTAATGGTAAATGGACTGCATTTATATAGCGCTTTTCCATCTGAAGCAGATGCTTAAAGCGCTTTACAATGATGCCTCACATTCACCCATTCACACACCGATGTCAGGGTGCTGCCATGCAAGGCGCTCAACTGCACATCGGGAGCAACTTGGGGATTAAGGACCTTGCCCAAGGGCCCTTAGTGATTTTCCGGTCTGACAGGGGTTTGAACCGAGGATCCCCTGGTCTCAAGCCCACTGCTTTAACCTCTAGACCATCACCTCCCTGGTCTAGAGTCTGGGGGTTTTGTTTGTCCTGGATCAATACTAAGATCTGGGCTTTCCATGACTTGCTGGAAATGTTTGTGTACAGTATGTCACATAAGTGCCAAACTTGTTGAAACATTCACTTATCTCAGCACTGACATTTATGTCTCTGTGTCCTTTGCCTTTGAGATCGAGAGAGACTTAGAAGAACTTATACTGTCATAAGCACATCACCCCTATACCCTCATTTCCCTTCACTGGCTCCCTGTTAAGTCCCGTATCACCTACAAACTCCTCCTTCTCATATTCAAATCCCTCCATGGCCTTGCCCCACCTGTACCTATTTGACCTTCTTCTCCCCCACACTCCATCCTGGACACTTCGTTCCTTCGACACTGGTCTGCTCTTCATCACCCACACCAGGCTGCGTAGCTTTGATGATTGTGCCTTCAGTATTGCAGCCCCTACTCTCTGGAATTCTCTCCCTTCTGTCATCAGGAACACTTCATCCCGAGACAGTTTTAAAGGCTTTCTCAAACACCATTTGTTCATGAAGGCCTACGGCCTCAGCTGATTCTCTCTCACCTTTTATTTTTACTTTCCTACCTACAGTCTGTCTGTTTACTAGTAGCAGCCTTGGGTTTTTTTGAAAGGCGCTATATAAATCGAATTTATTATTATTATTATTATTATAAGGCCTCCGGACAGAGGTGTTTTGTGATGCCTATGCAGGAGAATAAAGGTCCAAGTTTTTTTAGATCCTGGTGCCTCCTGTCTTGCTGTGTGACATGGACACTAACCAGTGACCTATTTAATTGAACTGAATTTATTTTCGGTCTGCAAATGGAAATTATTTCATTATGTACAAATCTGCAAATTCATATACATAAATGCATGGGCTCCAACCAAAATTGATAGATTGGTGTTTTGTTTTTTTTTGTTTTTTTTTGCTGTTTAGTATAATTTTAAAGACCTAAATCCTCAAATTTCAGCACCTTTAATTTGCTAAACAATGAGTTGGAAGTATCTAAGTGAAGGCATATTAAATGTGTCTACATTTTTCTTTTAAATAAAGAGAAGCTGTTAAATAGCTCATATTTATGAATAAATATGTAAAATTTCTGGCTATATTTCACCTTTAAAAATAATGAATAATTTATTTTAGGTGATAAAATGACATGTTTGAAGGTGTCTCTTCAAATTTATAAGAAAATCAGGCTGTGTTAAATAAGGTTTTTTAACATAATTTTATTATTGATTGATCATCAGCAACTGTCTTTGTGTTGTCAAGTACTAGTCAGTACAGCCACAAGGAAGTCAAATTGTTTTGCATTTTTTGCTTCTTTTTAAAATGAGGTTTGTAAATTAGTAATTGATTTGTTACTTTAATCAAAAAGAAAATGTAATAATATCATATTTTATTTATGTTGCTATTTTTAGGGGGGTGGGGATTTCACATGACTTTCTGTTGACGATGATTCCTGGGGGCATTTGTTTTAATTTTTAAAACTTAAAACTAAAACATTTGCACAGTACTGTAAGCCACTATTTATAGATGAGTAATTCCTTAACAACTCTCTCCGTCCTCTGCATCTTCTTCTGTCACACCAACCACCTACATGTCCTCCCTTATGACATCCATAAACCTCTTTGGCCTCCCTCTTCTCCTTCTGCCCGGCTTCTCCATCCTCAGCATCCTTCTCCAGATATATCTTGCGTCCCTCCTCTACACATGCCAAAAGTATCTAAATCTTGTCTCTCTCACTTTGTCTCCAAACCTCTCTATGTTTACTGTCCCTCTGATATGCTCATGTCTAATCTTGTCCATCCTCATCACTCCCAAGGAACATCACAGCATCTTCAGTTCTGCCACCTCTACCTTCTCTCGTGTTAGCGCCACTGCCTTTAAGCCACACAACATAGCTGGTCTCACTACCATCTTGTAAACTTTCTTTCACTCTTGCAGATATCCTTCTATGACAAATCATTCCTGCCACTCTTTCCACCCACTCACCTTGCCTGCACTCTCGTCTTCATCTCTCTGCCACACTCTCCATTCCTTTGAACAGTTGACTCCAAGTATTTAACCTCATCTACCTTCACCACCTCTACTCCTTCCAACCGCACTATTCCACCGTGCTCCATCTCATTCACACACATGTACTCCGTCTTCCTCTTACTCCGACCTTCATTTGCCTTCTCTCCAGAACATACCTGCACCTACCCAGTCTTGTCTTAACCTGCTCACTATTCTCACAATGTCATCTGCAAACATGATCACTTACACATTACAAACCACAACATCAGATTTTATTAAGGTCATGATAACAGTGAAGATAAATGCAAAGTAACTCAATCTGTCTGTCTCACAGTATCTCTACAAACACAACGGAAACTGTTTTATCGTTCATTTCTTTAAAGGTTCATGGAAGCATTAAGTATTAGTTCAATTATGAGCAAAAAGGAGAAGCATCAAATTCAGTCTGTCAGAGAAGCCAAAAGAGAGTACTAACAAAATTGAAAAGATTGAAGGCAGGGAGGCTGGGTGCACAGCTGTGACCGGTGAAGCTGGTCATTAGTTCACTGGATGGACACCATCCAGTGAACAAATGAGCAACTTCACAAAATCTGCAACACTACTGCACCACACAAAGGGCCTGATATACTAAGATCCCATATAACGAGTGCCTTAATTGCGTGGACATTCCGAACTTTTGCATGTTGGGTTGATGAACATTTTGCGGGTGATTTACCAAGAATAATTGTCCACATGACAGCAGGTGGTAACGTGACATAGACAGCAGCATGTAAATGAAGATTTTGCATGTGTTAATGACCGTAAGAGAAAAATGAAATTCAGCCACTTGCAGCTATGCTCAACATAAGACAAACACACACATTTTAACTGAAAATGTCATTTATTGAACACTTACCAAATCAAAAATGAATGTGCCTTGAAAATGGTTTGTCATGGGAGGTGTGTAGTGTTTGGCACAATTCCAAATTCAGTACCGCTCGGTTTAAGAAGACGATCTTCAAATGCACGTTCCCATGGGGGGCTGGATTTCACTCCAGTGTCAATATATTCTCTTCACTTTCACATAATTGTAGAGGACGTGATATAGAATGAGAATCATTTGTGTATGTTTTATGGGTAGGTGGCTATCCACGGTCCTGACCATAGTTTGCGGTGCTGACCGCTGTCAGGTTGCGCATGGTGGCTGCGCTGGACAGACACACACAGGACTTTCTGCTTATATTTGTATTACATAGAAAGACATGATAAATGTCACATTTAATTTAATATTTAGGCAGTAGATGTTTTTGTTTTGTTCAAAACAGGCTACTATAAATTCATGTTAATCATGGTGTTTTCTGTGTTAAAGAAGATCTATGGTGTTTGTGTACATTTTTACACATGCAAACCTTTAGTACATCATGGCGAAAATGATGAGTTAAATGAGAAATTATTGTAGAATTGTGTAATACCTCTTGCACAAGCAAACCACTCTTAACAATTTTAACATGGATACATAAAGAGCGCTGGATATGACACAGCTTCTTTTGGTTAAAAGATTTATTTTGTGCAAAGCCCTTTTTCCCCCCAGTGGGCAAACAGGGCTTTGCACAAAATAAACCCTACAGAGCAGTTTTGTATCTGCAAAACCACTGAGAGGACAGGCAAAGTCAAATATTACTGTTGGTGTTATGACTTTTTAAACCATTAAAATTTAATATCTGTTTACTTTATCAGCCCCGAGAGCCCAGGCATTAAATCTGGGTCAGCAAATCTGAATTGATGAACAAACCCCATCTTTGGTCAGGCTTTCAGTTTTCAGAGTACATCTTGCAAAATACTCCAGAATGTTTGTTTTACTTCAAACTAGAAGGCACTCAGAGAGCGCATACCTCTGCTAAGGCCACATATTCCCCACTGCCAAAATACCCACTTTCACTTGCATTTAGCATCAAGCCTTGTTTCCTAAGAATTTATCTATATGCTCATAAAATTTCAGCATGATCCATTCAAAACGCTTTGAGTTCAATGTTGCTATATCTCTAACATTCTTCTGGATCCCGGATCCAGAATATGTTCGACTCAGATATTACATAAACCATTTCTTTGGGTATTACTCATCTGCTCACAAAATGTTATCAAAGTTCATTATGCATAATTTTTTGAATTAAATGTTCCTGAATAGTTAAAATTACTTATGGATCCTGGATCCAAAATATGTTCCAGCTCAAATTCAAAATAAAATCCCACATTTTCCAGGACATTATCCATCTGCTCACCAAATTCCATCAACATCTTCTCACAACTTTTTGGGTTAAATGTTCCTATGTGCCAAACATTTTTCTGGATCTCATTTACAGAATATATTCCAGATCACCTCCAAAATTTAATCACTTATTTCCCGAAACATTTTCTATCTGCACACCAAATTTCCTTGAAATCCATTCATTACATTTTGAGTTATCCTGCTAACAGTCAAACACGCAAACACTAGTGAAAACGTTAACTCCTTGGCGACAGTAAGAAGCCCATTTAACTAACTTGCAAGCAAATAATGTATTCTGCCAATATATTCATCGGATAACACCAGACTGCTACCCAGTTAGTGATTTTAACCATACAGTTGTATTGTTACCCATTTATGTAATGTGGACACATTGACAACACAGTAACTACTGCACCGACCTGCCAAGCCCTCACATTTTAATTGACAGAAAAAATAATATTTGCATTGTCAATTCATAATGGGACCTCAGCATTAATCAAATACTAAAAGGATTCAATGGGTTCTAATGAAAATAAGGAGAAAGCAGGAGAAAATATAATGGATTCAGATTTATGTTCTCCCCTATAAGAGCTAACTTCCTATTTATTTAAATATCTTTGAATCATTTGTTAGAAGTCTCCATGCAACTTGTTGTATCAATCCAAATATGTGCCAACACTAATTAAATTATATTACAAACACTTCCATGAGTTGTATTATTTTCAAAATATTACACATGAGAGCAGTTAAAATGCCCTTCAATAAACTGCTAATATTTCGAGTCTATAATTCTCTTCAAGTCCGTTTTCCATTTGAAGGAGAGACAAATGAATTGTGAATTTGTGTTGAAGCCTAGAGGACATTAGAAACAATATCTCCTTGTACAGGTTTACTGTGATTCTACAGTATTCTTTTAATAAGGCCATGGAAATTACCGTTTACCCATTTGTATCAAAGCCAAGAGGGTTCTGACATTAAATGGTGAAAAATAAAATGTGCTGACCCATTCACATTTATGGGGGGCCTGTCCCAGCCGAATGCTAAATTAGTTTACTGGTGAAGATGTTTTTGTGCAGACAGAGAGAGCTAGAAAAAAATGTGTGCATGTGAAATGGCATGGACAAGATCACTAATTATATTCAATGTCAACTGACATTGTGCATGATGACTACATCTGCTAATGCACTATTTCTGTCATGTTGAAGTTAGGTGGAGAGGAAAGCCTAATCATTATCATAAAGCAGCATGAAGTATGTGTTGGACTTGATCCAGTGGGAGCTTTTTTTATAGTTAGATTTTCCTCTGCACTACGTTTGATTTACGGGTTTGTGGAAGTAACACATTCTCACAGGTATTGAAACAGAATTCAACTAACACCAGCTGAAATGCAAGCTGAGTCTTTCTCATTCCAGGAGCAAGCTCTTTATTATTGTGTGATCCCCATCATTATTGCAATAAGCACACAGGACAATTACATATCATAAGAAATGATTGCTATTAATGGGTACAACAGACATAAATTCCCCTTGTGTATAAAATGGTTAAGTTAGAAAACATCGCTCCTCATCTCTGCTAATGCAGTCTGAGTAATGATGGCCCTGTGTGCTGCTAGAACACTGTAAAACCTGAGAGCATACTGTAATTCTTATTTTGAGGAAAATGATGACCTCACACCATTTACATTTAGATCAGGGGTTCCCAAGCTTTTCAACCCGCGACCCCCAAAATAACGGTGCCAGAGACTGGCGACCCCCACTATCCCCGGATGTAACTGAAAAAATAAAATAAAATGTGCGCACAGGCCATACGCACTAGGCTTATCCAAACACGGGCTTAACGACAACACAAATCTGTAGTTTTATTTTAATTTTAACTACCGGGTACCATGTTTCATAATTTTTACAACTATGGCTGAATTTTTCTGTATTTTATTTTTTCCAAAATTTATTTGATTGATGGAAATCATTCCGCGACCCACCCCTCGGCGTCCCCCCCACTTTGGGAACCCCTGGTTTAAGTGACAGGATGAATAACACAAACCTTTTCCAGATATGGTACAGTGGCTGTTCT
>OMMV01174142.1:0-10515 GCA_900302635.1 Chatrabus melanurus | reverse complement strand
GAGAGTGCAAAAAAAAAGAAGAAGAAAAAAAAAAAAAATTAGGAAAGAAAAAAAAAAAAAAAAAAAAGAGCAGAAAATGTGACCAAACACAGAAAATGACACGGCAGCAACGACAAAGTGGGAAAACAATACAAGAAAAAGCTCAGACTGATACAGATAAAACTCCCCTCGTCATGAAAGACCGCACGGGAAAGATAAAGCTCCATTTCAAGAGTATGTTTATGTACCCAGAGTGCAGCAGGCTGGAGGACAGCACCACATTATCGAGGTGCTCTGCGCCCCAGCTCAGACGGAACGACTCCTTCTCATTCTCTCTGGACAGCGCTGACACCTACAGGCGAGCCAGAGAATCAACAATCACACATTTGCATGGTAACACGGAGGAGGAGCAGATTTTTCTCATTTTATTGCACCTTTGGAATGAATAAATCTGAACCAATATTTTGTGCCCTGCACAGAAATTTTTCTTTAAGACAGCTGAATTTTTTTTTGTCACCTGATGGCTGGTAATCATGTCTTCAATAAGAACTCCGCCCCTCTGATGGAAACTTTGGTGAATAGGAGTCGGCTGCGATCTGCCAGACAAAAAGTAGATTTACTTTGTATATGTGGGGTTTTTGTATTTGGATAGTTTTCAACCACTTTCATTAAATTTAGGAAAAACATTACGTGTTATAAGAGGAAGAACATTTTGGTGATGATCCAGATCAGGATGTGGATCCAGTTTCTTTAACATTGTGTGCATTAGAGCTCATAACATGAGGTTCATAATCAACGCTAAAAATCATGCAATTTCAAAGAATTCTTCCTCTTTTTTTTGCTTTATTTGACTGATCTGGTCTCCCTCTCAAATCTAACAGTTTCTATTCAAGGCAGAGTCCACCCTGTTCAATAGTCGTCACACGGCCACTTCATCGTATTTGGTGTCATTAACACTTTTTTTGGGAAGGTTTGTGTTGTTTATGACCTGTCCAGGTTGTGGCTCATGTAGCTGAAGCCATCTAGGTAATGTCCTGGAAGCGAGTCATCTCCCAGCTCTCTGAGATCCTCTGCTCTCAAATACTCCCCGCCGTCGCCCGTCATGGTGTCCTCACCTGGGAAACAGAGACACTTTGCATACAGATGTTTGTACATCTCAATTTCTTTTCAATGATATCCAATCAAAAATAACTAAATCCAGGCTCCTTCATACTTTTTGGAATAATACTCTTTAATCAGAGTGAAAGCCAATCTCTGCGACATGATATAAATAAAGAACAAATATGGTGCGACGCACTTTCCATTTCTGACTAATTCATTTAACTGAGCTCCAAGTGAAAACCAATAACTTGTCAACGTTCTTGCTCCGACCCCTTCACTTGTCTGCACAACTCAATCAGTTCTGCACTTTGAAACGATAAATACCACGCAGTTAGTTTCCGTTAAAAAGGTGTCAGATTAATGAAGGTGTGCAAACCGGGATCAATTTACACATTCTGCAAATACGACGGCCACAGGCATTAGTTGTGAGAACACAAATGTAGTCCACAGCGAGCACAAAAGAGCTGGACGGACATTTTCCAGTACCTTCCAGCTCCGTGGACGTCTCAGTGAACGGCTCGTCTTCCATGAGCCTCAGTGCTATGGAACATATAGCTTTAAGAGTCACAGTTGTGAAACTACACCTCCCACAATGCACAGCTCTTCATCATTTATGCCGTTTTGACCGCACGGCAGTTCTGCATTGTAATGTCTGATGGGCCAAACCGAATCATCTTAGCCTGTACAAAGAACTTGATGAGAAACTCACCTTCTTCATCGGACACGTCAAGGATCTCAGTCATGGTCTCCGGGACGTTCAGCTTGTGTTTCTCTGTGACCGTCTGCACGGGAAATACAAACATCAGAACATCAACACTCCAGTAAACGTAGCGCAGATCTAACTGGTTGGACATCTAAAATCAGCTTACCGTCGTGGTAGTGATCACCTCCTCGGTGACGACCTTCAGCGTGTCCACGACAGAAATGTAACCCAGACGTCTGGCGATCGACAGAGCTGTGTTTCCATTCTAACAGAGACAGAGTTTGTGGGACACGGTGAAGAAGAATGAAGCTACTTCTTCCAGATGTTACAATGCACGGTGCGGCGAGTGACGGTAATGCGGGCTCTTACCACTGTTGTAGTGTTTGGTTTGGCCCCATGCTGCAGCAAAACATTAATAATGTGTGTGTTTCCTTGTTGTGCAGCCTGGTGAAGGGGTGTGTATCCATTCTACAGAACAAAACAAGGTTCAAAACGTTTTGTTTTTAACGGTCTCCATAACAAAAAGTGCATATTGTGTTGACAAATGAATTCTACCTTGGTTTTGGCGTTGACGTTGGCACCTTGCTCTAACAGGAAGTTCACCATCTTGGCATTTCCGTAGTGACAGGCCACGATCAGAGGGGTATAGCCCAGCTGAGGTACAGGGAGGGTGAGGAGGCGTTGCAGAGGAAAGCAAGTGCGAGATAAAAATAACCACCAGCCATCATATCAGCTACTCGTGTCATGACTGTCAACACAGATTAACTTGACACTGAGGTCTGAAAAACAAGGCACGCCGTGGACGAGCATTCCCCGCTGGGAGTAACTGAAGTATTCAAGTCACACTCATAACCCAGAAAAGGACGGGCGCACGCAGGCACCCATGCACAGACGGAGCACAATGCCATATGGCCCAAAAGTTCGTAGGGTGGGGAAACCTAGTGTATGATTATGCATATAGATTTTGCGTTCAACTGAACAGAGGTTATAGACATTGGTCAACAATAATGTAATGTGTAGCGTCCACAATGATTGAAGTGGCTCCGTTGTTAAAAAAAAATCCTGACTGGTAGATGGCCCAAAAGTCCATAGGGTGGGGGAACCTCGTATATGATTATGCATATAGATTTTGGAATGAATTGGATAAGGTGTTCATAAATTATACTGTTGGAAAAAGCAATTCTATATCCTCCCTCCCAGCATAGCTGGCGGGGGATAATATCAGCTCATCGCTGAGATCATTAGAGGAAACTGAGGGGCAACATCTTAAAAACTATTAAAAAGTTTTACACAATCTACATACCGACTCAACTAATTCACTGAATTGACAAAAGAAATAAAGTTCATTATTAAAAATATGCATAGGGTTGTATAATGCCATCCGTGTGTGCATGTGTGGATGCTATGGCGTATCTCAGGAATTGCAGGCTGCGCTGTTCTTATTTTGTTGTCCAATTATTTGCAAGCTACCAGTTTCTATAGACCCTAAATGAAAACTTTGTCAGAATCTGAAACGTTACCATACTAACGCCCCAAAACACTGGACTTCTAAAACCTCAGTAACCACTGAGACTACAGAGCAGATTTTGGACTTGAATATCTCTGAAAGGTTCATATCAGGTGTTTTTTGCGAGCCAATGAAAACCCTGCTAATTTGATGATTTGGGTACTGTTACACCCAGAAGTACATACAAAACATCTACACACTCTTCTGCCATTAATCTTGTGCTGGTAAGTGTTGCGGGCCGTCGCCTCAGCTGTGTGGAAGCAAGTGTGAACGTGATCAAAGACAATATGGGGGTCTTGAGCTGCGATCGTGTGCCTTTGTGCACCTGGTTGTTGTTGATGTTTCACCCTTCCGATAACCAGACAACAACCCTGAAAATGCAAAATTGTGGAGGCTGCACATTAAAAAAAACAAAACATTTACTCGACTCCTCTTGCAGTCATCAAGCCACTTGCTTGGTTTCTTTGAGGTCGAGTTTTTTGTGGCATGACGGAAATGTATAACATCAAAGTCACTGTGGATTTTATGGCGAACAAGCACAGGCTTTACACGTGTAAAATCATCTCGTCTATAATGCACACATACATGGTTGACAAAACAATAGCAAGACCCAGTTAGGTGACCTGAAGTGCAGAAAATCAACTATTCTTGTAAGTAATATATTCCTGCACACAATATTCAAAAGCTGTTTTAGTCGTGGAAATGATATCAACTTTCTAATTTATCATTTTGACAGTTGCACTTTCATTGCCTTTTAGTGTCGCTATGAACAAAGTGCTTGCTGCGGTGATTTGGGCAAAATAACAGGTAGGTAGGTGTAGGTGTGTGTGTGTGTGTGCGTCCACCTTAGTTTGTTGCTCCAAGCTGGCGTCATGCTTGGCCAGTACTTCTGCTGCACTCACTCGATCCTCCTGAGCCGTCAGGTGCAGAGGAGTCAGTCCACTCTGCAACACAAAAAGCAAAGTGCTTTCTAAGTGCCTCTGACCATTCACAGACAAGTGACAAAAAGCAGAAAGAAAGAACGAACAGAGCGAGTTAAACGGTGGGTAAGTCTCAACTCGTCTCAGCTAACTCATCATTAGCCCAAAGTGTAAACAGCTTGAGGTCATCGCATTCAGCAAATTTAAGCTGAAGGCGACTTATTTCAGTTTGTGTGTTTGTTAGTGTGTGACCTTGGTGGATGAGTTGACGTGAGCTCCTCTCTCCAGCAGGAGGCTGGACATCTCAGCGTGTCCTTCCTGGGCTGCGAGGTGCAGAGGGCTGACGCCCTGCTTGGTGAGAGCGTTGGTCTCGGCTCCGTACTGAAGCAGGACCAACGCGATGGTTGTCTGGTTCTTTTTGGCTGCAATGTGGAGAGGAGTGTAGCCATTCTGTGTGCAGGGAGACATTAAGTGGACATTTAGTAGTAACTGCATATTCAGTGTGTTAAATACTGAAAGAATGTGCATCTTTAAAAGGTTAAAAATGAGAAAAATAAGCTCATTGAACCACTTCAAGGAAAGAAAACCAGAACATTTATATTTATTAATGTTCCAGAACAGAAATGTTTATTTGAAATAATGTTAACTGGTTAAGAAATTTTTTTTGTTCTTTTATTAAAAATTTAAATATTGTCTTCTTGCAATAAATAGGTGCAGAGTTCACTTCCAGTCTTCCTCTGAACATCATGCAAAATGTGCTCTCCTCGTTTCCAACCAGAGGAGGTAAATATAAATATAGATTGCTTAGAGGAAAATTGGACCACATGAGCACCTGGACACCGTCTCCTCTGTGCATGTTTAACAATTCTTGCTGTGCTTTGTCTTATTCATCTGCTGTCAGTGGGAGTACGGCCAGAGCAGATGGTCTCCCCTCTCAGTCTGGCCTGCTAGAGGTTTCTTCCCAAAACATCCACGGAGTTTTTCCTTACCACTGTTGCCAATGTGCTTACTCAGGGGGTGGGTATGGTTAGACCTTACACCTTTGTGAAGCGCCTTTGGGCAACTTATGATTTGGCACGATATAAATAAACTGAATTGACTCCTCAATGAGTATAGATGATGTTTTAGGGAATATCTGGGACCCAGTGCTGGAGTTCCTTTGGGGTAGGGACTAATAATGGGTGATGGGCCCATTATCGGACACCTTATTTCATACAGTACCTTTGCAGTAGCATGAGGCGATGCTCCTTTATCCAGCAGCAGCAGCGCCACCTCCTGGTTGTCATAATGAGCAGCCACATGCAGAGGAGTTAGGCCATTCTGTAAGAGAAAGGATTTGATTACGAGTGATAAAGGAATTTCCTTTATTACCTCGGCCAGCTGAGGAGGGCGAAGGTTATGTGATCACCCCTTTGTGTTTGTGACCACTAAAGGGACTATCTCACCTGGGGTTTTTCGCATGCGGCAAATTTGCGACATGATTTTCCACGACTGTTTCACGTGTTTGTTGAAACACGCGACTTTCATTTTGATTTGCGAGTATTTTGAGACTGTTGCGCTACTGTCGCGGAAGTATTTTGCAGAAAAATGTCCCAAATCAACAGAAAAAAAAAAAAAATGCAAATAGACCACAGAATTGCCGCGCACTATAAGCACGATATTTATGCAGTAAAAAAGCGATTAAAAAAAACAACTAATTTATGACTTGCGGCTGCTGTGCTATTGTCATGCAACAGTAGTGAGGAATATATGCGGTGGAGATGCGCGGATCGCGGATATATCAAAGAACACTGCGGATAATTTGCGGATCAGGCCGGCCAAGTAATAAAAAAAACAACAACATTCTGATTAATTGCGGGTGGATGAAATAAATCATTGAAGAGCAAAATATTAACTACATTCCCTAAAATGTGAACATTTTTCAAACTTAATTTTTCTCCTAACCCTAATTTGCAGACTCTCATTCAGCTGCGGCTCCATTTCAGCCACATTTGCTCCACTGTCACTGAAAAAAATGTGTGTCGGCAATGTGGCATGGGGTGAAAATCAGCCACACAGCGTATTCTGGACATGTTCAAAATAGGCGCTGAGACTCCTGCCACTCTAAAATTCACCGACTGGGTTTAAAGAAGCGTGCCACAGAGGGCCGCAGAGGTGCATATGTGCATAATGAGGCTGGAGCACTTACAGCTATGGAACTGTCCACAGGACTTTCCCAGCTGACCTGCGCTCACTGCACTCCACGTTTGGGATGAGCTGGTGAGATTAGTTTCATATAAGGAGGTGAAGTAATGTAATATTTATTATGACCAAATAGCACGGGTTAAGAAAGCTCAATATAATTGACAGATGGGCGTGGCTATTCAATAAATGGGCCAGAGGCAGAATCCTCACTCTTCAAAAAATAAAAACAAAAAATGATCAGGCTTTTATTTTGTTCTCAGCTCTGAAAGGATGAATTCTTTATTTTTTATTTTTTGGATATATGCGCTCTGCAGAGGCGCTCCTGTTCACACCTCTCATACAGGCACAAACAGACGTGTCCCGTTCCACGGGTGGATTGTATTTTTCATCTACATACAGAGCCGTGAATTTTTCAACGATGATCGGGTGGGCATCGGGTGCGGATATCTAAGTCAGAAAAACTCTGGTGCGGGTGGATGCGGATGGTTTACTTTTAGCAGCGGGTTCTCGTGAGGCCAGAGCTGATCCCCGCATCTCCACACAGAACTGTTTGGCTGCAAGAGGCAGACTTGGATGGTACCATAAGCTGATGAGGCTGTTTGAACAGGGGGATCTCAGAACAAGAACATTGTCAGACTGGAAGCAAATCTATTCACAGAACTTGTGACAAGAACTTGCAACAATTTTGCGGCCTTTGCGGTCATTATGAGACTGTTGCGCGGCTCTTGCATGCTAAGAGCTGCAGCTTTGATACAGATTCGCTACTATTTCACGTCAGAGCAGTCGCAAAGGCAATTTTAAACATTTTAAAATTTCCCGCGTGCAAGTGTCACCACCTTGCGGCCATTCTGCAAGCCTGTGACCGTCGCAAGGCTTTTTTGCAAATAAAAAAACTGCCAATTTGCGAGTACCGTCGCAAATTGGCCGCAAGGCAAAAAAAATAAATATTGCAGGTGAGATCGCCCCTTAAGACTCAAAAAGTAGAATGGAAAAGTGTTTGTGAAGACATGGTCTTTGGGTCATGGAAATCATTTTGACTGTGATACAAATCTCCCTCAAAAAATTTCCTTTGATCTATTTCTTCAATATCTTTAACACCAGGTTTGCCTTTTGCCCCCTCACTCTTAATCTGTCGTACCTTATGACATCACAAAGATCTGCTGGGGATAACAGTCAGAATGCTGAGAAACCTTTGTCAGCAGGACGAGAAGCCCTGACAAGAGGTATATGGTCTACTCTGTGCTGCCTTTCTCCAAGTAATTACAGTAACAGTTCTTGTGTGTTTCAGAGACACATTAAGGTGTAGACTGGGAATAAAAAGTTTCGTGCATCCAACTGAAATCCACAAATTATTTGTCATCTTCAGCTTACCTTGCCGGCATCATCAGGGAGAGCTTTGCGCTGCAAGAGTAGTTTTGCTACATCGAGGCTTCCGTATTTTGCTGCTACATGTAATGGAGTGAATCCTTTCTGTAAGCAGGAAAGGTACCTTCATGTTACACCAAACCTTCACATCCAAAGTGTGCAGATTCAATCTTTAGTTGCACATTTTAAGCCCATCCTCTGCTCACCTTTGTGGCGAGTGAGTGCGACGCCCCGGCTTCCAGCAGCACTGCGGCGGTCTCCACCTGACCCTCCCTGGCTGAAATGTGGAGAGGTGTGTAGCCATTGGTGGTTGCAGCATCTGGGTGGGCCATGTGCTGCAACAGCAGCTGGACAATGTCCATTTTCCCCAAACGGGACGCGATGTGGAGTGGAGTCTGGTCCTCCTGTGCATGGGGGATAGAAAGTCCAACTCACTGTCCAACATACTGATGCTGAGTACAGCTTCATGAAGAAATAGTTGCAGATGGACTATTTTCCCCACAGATTGCTGAGGAATAGATGGCATGCATCCGTACGGACGGTGGGTGCAAACATGGTCAAAGCGGTTTCCCTCAACAGCTGAACACGACTGCTGTGTTGTGGCCATCAGCTCCATCCAGCAGTTAGCAAGCTATAAAGTAATGGTGATGTTACAGGGTACGATGCGGTTCATCAAAACTGACTGTAAAAATTGGACTTGAACAATATAGAATCTCACATCACGATGATAACATACCGTCCAGTCCTATTGGAAATAAATGCTGATCCAATCCAGAGTCAAATAATATAATTACACAGAAGAAGCACGTTTTCAGGCCTGTGTGTCCATCTGTCGGTGTTTGAACAAAATAATTCCAAGAGATTTGATCAAATTTGGATGAACCTTGGTGGAATTACTGAGGGTCAGCCAAGGACAAATTATTCCATTTTGAGAAAAATCGGTTAAAAGTCAAGGTCACAGGCTAAGGTTCAAAATTTGGGCCCAAAGGCTATAAAATATTGGGGGTATTTTGAATGACTATTTCAAATAATTGATTAAAGATACACATATGGTTACGGTTAAACACTAATATAAAGTCCCGTACTGCCTTTTTATTGGTCACATGACCTTTGACCTTGGGTGACCTTGAAAGATCAAACTCATTGAGAATGGCTATTTCGAGAAATTGGTCATAGTTACACTTAGGGTCACGATTAAGCACTAATATGAATTCATGTAACAACTTTCTCTTAGTCACATAACCTTTAACCTTGGGTGACATTGACTGCTCAAACTGAAGGCCATATCTGTTTAACTAAAACAGTTTGGAACCAACATCGATTAAACTTGGTGGAAAGGCTGTTTGTGTGTTAGGCAAGGATAAAGTGATTAAATTACAACCTGTCAAATGTCAAAGCCACACAGAAACATCTATTACGGTATCACTGAATCACAAAGAATTTCAATGACTTGCTGTCAGACATGTAACACATGTGCGCTGCACTTTCTCAGCGCACATTGTAATTCATTAGATAAAATATTACAAACAAGAAAAGAAAAAAAAAAAGCAACTGACTGTCCTGATGTGACAGCTGACTCACCCTCGCCATCGCATCGACCAAAGCACCGTTTCTCAGTAAGCAGCGGACCACTTCCATCTGACCTGCCCGAGCTGCCATGTGGAGCGCCGTCTCGCCACGCTGCGGCACAAACATACAACACACGAGACACACTGATTAAAAAGAACGTTTTGTTTTTTTAAAACGCAGACACTCGTGATGATCAAATTACTCGTCAGTACTCACAATGTTACGGATGTCCGGAGAAGCTCCATTCTGCAGCAGAAGAAGAACGATGTTGAGGTGGCCCATAAAGGCAGCTACATGGATGGGCGTAAGTCCAGACTACAAAGAGAGGGCAAGAAGAAGAAAATACAGGCTTACAAACGTGACAATGCACAAAAAAAGAAAAAGGATAAAGTTAAGTGTTGACTTATGTTCTGCCACATTTCCAGTCTGTGTCCCACAAAGTGTTTCACCTCAGTAATAGCCTGGATGGAGGCTCCATATTTGACCAACAGCTCCATCACCTTCACCCTGTTCTTCTTGCAGGCGATGTGAAGAGGAGTGAAACCGTTCTGGTAGAGACAGAAACATGCATGTGCAGTGTGATTTTAAGTTGACGCTCTATCAAATCAATACTAAAAAACAGGTTTGCAAAAACACTTCTATGCTACTAATAAGCCGACAGTTTCAGCCAAGGACCGAAGAGTCATCAGGTGGAAATTTCTGCCCCCTTCTGGCTGTTTGCAGTCCACGTCATTATCTCAGTTTTCTTCTTCCAAGCCACTGAAACATGGGTCAACATAAAAAAGTTTACCTACAACAGATCTTTTCTCTAAAGACGTCACTTCCAATGGTATATGTGTGTGCGTTACCACACTCACTTTTGCTTGATAATCTAGTTGATAATAAATCAATATCTAATATTGAAAGAGACGTGGACTCGCCACATTGTGATTGGTGAAAGATAACTGTGACCGATAGCTGCCATCATCCAAACTATGGTCGGTGCAGCTCTCGGTCTTTAAACAAATTTCTCATTGGGAGAAATGCGAGAAAATTTGATTACAAATTTTGTATTAGCCTTTTTGTTTATGTGTCAGTTTGCTGCAGTAAACTGTAAATGGAGGGATTTTTATTGCTATTTTTTCGTTGTAGTTTTTGTAAGCTTACTAATTTGTATGTTACTATTCAACTAGTGTTGTGTTCCACTA
>OMMV01174134.1:0-11898 GCA_900302635.1 Chatrabus melanurus | reverse complement strand
GGGAGGTTGGGGGGAGGGTTGGGAGCAGGACAGGGTTGGGCAGTGAGGTGAAGGAGGGGGAGAACAGGGACAGAGGGGTGCTGGTCAGTTTGGGACAGAGCAAATCCAGGAATGATATTCCTGCTACAGTGAAGCGTGGGGAGGGTGGTGGGGACCGGGCAGGATTTGGACTCTTGTCAGACTAGGCTTTTTAAAATTAGGATTGGTTTTGCAAAGTCTGCAGTCTGCTTCTGGGTGGAAATTTCCCAGTTTACAAAATCATTCTGGTTGATGCATTTAAGGCCAAATGGTGTATACGATAGTGTATTTGAGCGTTGGAGCCTAGTCTGAGATCAGTCAGTTTAGAGGGAGCAGATGGGTGCTAGAGTTTGTCTGTTTGGAGTAAAGCATCAGGACAGGGGACTTGCACGTGAAGTGACTTAACTTCTTTCTCCTCCATAATCTCTGGTTGGAAGTGGACTTAAATTCTGTCTCTCTAGCTTTGAAAAAAACATATCTTATCTGTGGGTCTCAATGCAGCACAAGCAATATGTCATCATCGATTTCCAAAGGGTCGACAGACATTCTGATTTTCTTGTCTCAATTAATATTGAATATTGTCTTCATGAAAAACCTTTTAAAAAATTCACATGAAAAAAAATCTCAGAAATAACAAGAAATCATGACTCAAATTGACGGCATAATGTGAAAATAGTCCATGAAGTAATTAATCATATGCCAAAAAGATGAGAAAAATTTGGATTGGCGTCTGACTGCATACCCATTGGAAATGGATTATTTTAAGAAAGTACAATAATCAAAGCAAAACCTTTGGGGGCCTGAGCATATGGAATGATTCCGGAGAAGGGGAGTCTTTTTCTCTGTGACTGGTCTAAAATAAAGGAGAAGCATCATGTAAATTTACTGTTGCATAATAAGAGAAAAGGTCACAGCTGAGATGAACATATGTCACATAGAGGAGGAGAGAAAATGCGCCTGCATGATAAAGGAGCAAGAATCCCTCTGAAGCTGATGTTTTTTTTTTGTGGGTTATCAGGCATGGAAAGCATGGCGGGGAAAAGTCAATCCAAATGCACAGTGTTTGGATCAGGCATGTTTGATGCTCAGCACAGGTGGCATGTCAGCGACATCATCCGACATGGCCGGTTGCACAGGTTGCAAGTTTAAAAGTAGGAAAGGAAGACACATGGCAGCGTTAGGGTTTTGGTCAGATAGCCATCCAGACATTGCATTATACTGTCTGAGGAGTTTTGAAAATGAAAGCAAGGCAAAAGTAAAGGATGATGGGACATAACTAGAACACATAGACATAGGAAGAGCATGCCGTGATGACAAAGACATTTCAAACCACTTACCATATTTTCCGGACTACAAGGCTTTGTTTAGACTGCATTCATTGCATATCCGATTCACATCTGATCTCACTGATTGACTGTCCACATTATATATAGTAAGTGACCAGATCCGATCTGTGTGTCTGTGTGGCGAGCCTCATTTTCCGTCTTATCCACAACGGTTGTTATAGTAATGAAACAGCGCCCAGCAGGGCATGTGGGCGAAGCGATCATAGAGCGACATATTTGGGGGGAAAAAAAACTGGAGCATCACCTTAATCTCTCTCTCCGTCTCGTTTCACTTTCACATAATGGAGCGGTATCGGACCCACTCACACCATGCGTGTGAAGCGCGACTGACCCAGAATGCATCCGTGTATTAGCAAGCCTGAAACACACTGCAAGCATCACGTCAGACACGCACGCCACACGCAGCAGTCTTGTGTGGGTGTGCATTTATGCCGGGCTGCGTTTCAGCTGCCTTCAGCTGTTGCGTCGCTGCTCAGTCTTTCCACACCATTTGTCTTTGATAATGACTTTTATTCCACACTCTGTATCTTCTGTGACCGTTTTGTTTTTTTTGTTTTTTAGATGTGATTTTACAGATTCGTTTGGGCTGTCAACGGTGCCATCTTGTGGCCATAGATGATAATGCAATATTTTTTCATATACAAGTCGCTTCGGAATATAAGTCACAGGACCTCCCAAACTAGTAAAAAAAAAAAAAAAAAACAAACAACACCCTGCAACTTGTAGTCCGGAAAATACAGTACTTACAATACTTGCCCATTTTTGCTTTTTATCCTCTGAGGAGCTGCATACATTTTTCAGGGGTAATATTCACTTCATTTTTAAAGTAGCTGTTTCTTTTTTCAATTTAAATATGCAGATTATTTCATTTTTCTAACATATACATTTAAATTGACTATCTTTATGCTGACATGTTTTCTAAGATGCTAAAAATAATATATTTTATATAAATATATATAAAATAATATATTCACTTCATTCTTAAAGTAGCTGTTTCTTTTTTCAATTTAAATATGCAGATTATTTCATTTTTCTAACATATACATTTAAATTGACTATCTTTATGCTGACATGTTTTCTAAGATGCTAAAAATAATATATCCAGTGTATAAAGGTTAACATTTAGAATCACACTCTGAGACATCAGTCCATTACGATGGATATTTCAGTGTTCTCACCAGTTCTCTGGCATTCCTACACAAAGCCATATCAGGGTCCAGTTTCTCCAGAACAAAGTAGTTCCTCTCTTTCATCTCATGCCTCAAGGTGCTGCCCTTTACAAGGTATACATGAGCCATGAAAGGAATGTTCCACACACCTCTGCAAAACACCCAGACAGAGAAAGAAAGGCCTCATTTTGCTGGTACCATTAAAGTTGAGGTTTTTTTTCTCCCCATGCAATCCATGACTACTGATCTTTGAGGAAAAAAAAATCTATATATGCCAAGTTTGGGAAAACATCTAAACATTCAATCTCGTATTCCAAGCACGCTCACAAGTCCACACAAACCTGCAAAAAAAAAAAAAAATCCATATGTAGCTGCAGCAGACTTCTTCCTTTTCTCTCTGTCTCTTTGAACATATGTGATTTTAAGTTACACGTAGCGTCAAATGAGCTTGTTTATCAGGTTCTTTCATTTTCAAAACCTAGGTCTGGTGGCTACCAAGGCCATAGCTGCTGGTTTATAAATAAAATATAATTACATCAATTCTTTAAAACTCCAGTGTAATGTAGAGGAGGTAGCTCAGTGGGATAAGGAGTTAAGTTACCATTATGTAGACCAGGGTTCAATTCCCAGTCACACTTTCTGTCTGTGTTTTTGGACAAGACACTTCACCTGTATTGTTCCAGTCCACCCAGCTGTAAATGGGTACCGGTGTTGGCTGGGGAAGTAACCTGCGTTGGACTGGTGCCCTGTCCAGGGGGAGTCACAGACTCATATGTTTCAAGCTGTGGAATCCAGGGATAAGTTAAGGCCAGTTTTTACTTCTGCACTACTGCATGGGTTCCGACCAGGGTAACTGAATCAAAAGGGCTTTTGACACACTGACATGCAGCCTTCCCAACTCTCAAAGGTGTGTCATCACTGTTGTATGTTGAAAGGAGCTAATTGGTTGAATTTATTGTTGTAGTTGTGAGGCAGGCTTGAACCACAACAGCATAACGAAGCAAATGAAGGGTCTTGATGTTTACATCCAACATCGACAAACGGATAAATTTCAGCACACAGGAAACCCATGTAATTTATTTCATTTACAATATATTATTTACTATGAGAGATAACATGTTATGCTATGCTAACAAGGTGAGAACTTAGCACTGCTACCAGTGGCAACATGCAAGTGTAAAGGCAAACAGCCATGGAACCATCTTTGAACATTAGACAAAACGACACCAACGTGCAGAAGTGTGGCAATAAAAGATGGCCTTTTACTTGTTAAGCCAATGTTGACCTTGAGAGGCCTCACATACTCATGTTTAACCTCAGATATATACTTGAAACCACCTGTTACTTCTTTGCACTTCAGCGAAAGAGATTTAAGGCTCCAATATTATCACTGGCTATTAAATTTGGAGGATTCTAAAAAGCTGTCCAGCATATGACTTGGTGTCCTGCCCTTGTTTGACAGAAATCTGTCACTTTGGGAAACTTCCTGAGCTGAAAATATTTTTTAACCTTTGAGAAAGTAAAATCATGAGGAACATTCTAGTTAATACTCACAGAACTAACAGTAGGTACCACTTCAAGCTTTGATAATAAGCTGCAAATCACTGCTCAGCTCTAATCACTGCTTTAAGGACTGCTTATACAGTATGTGTATTTAGGAGGTACTATAAGATTTCAAACAAGTTTGAAAAATTCGGCACAATAAAACAGTTTTTATTTATTGTCATGCTAGAAATTCCAATGCTGACGTGCATGCATGTGATCCACATTACTGTGCATGTGTGAAGGAGAATCCACCCTTATGGCACTTACATGCGTTTTCTCTGCACAATGTCGACATAATCTTCTGAGCGGGCGTAATAACCATCCAGACTTAAGGATCCCCAGAAGCTGGACCACAGCTTGCCATGGCGAGTGACAAGGGGACCAATTATTTTTCTGTAGGGAAGCAGGAGACAGAACGGAGAGATGGTAAGTCTGTCGAATAGCATCAAACTATGCGACATCTAACAAACAGCCAACCCCTAATGCACTGGGTTTCTTATTGGGAGAACCGCAGCGCTGCATCTTAAAGTACAACCTCTGTGTGGAAAGATCTGATTAAGGCCAAGTGAGTAACAGTTTGCAGCAGACTGTAATACAAACCAGATCCTTACATCATGCTAGACTGCATTCACTGTATTATTGCATTTATATATTATATAATCCATTTCTCAGAATTTGCATGAACTATAATAATACAGATTGTTTTTTTCCCACTGAGGTTCTTTCAGTCTTTGACCACAATGAAAATGGTCGCTTTCTATTATGTGTAATGAAATGTACGTACAGATGAAAAACGCTTGAACCATGAAATCATAATTTTGGTTGATTTAGATGCAACTGGATATGCTGTACTAATGCAAGATATTCATGGTTAAGAAAGACTACCAGTTTCCTCCCGCTGCTTCTGTGCCAGCAGAGAATTCCCATGCCGTCTTTAAATATCCGAGAAGGGATTTAGCATTGCATGCGTCTAACAAGTCTCAAAGCTTTGCCACAGCCACAATGCCATCTAGTTTATAAAGTAAGGAGCTGTAGAAGTGGGGAAACGTTTGCATGTTTGTTTTTTTGTATAACGCACAGTGGCACTTCAGGGTTAGAGCAAAAGTCCCATTCACTGTTTCCATGTGCCCAGGCGAAAACAGGAAGCCAGTACTCCTTATTTTTAAACTTTTATTCATTCGGCTGTAATGTTCCTGTGGTTTTGCGACTTGAGGAATAAATTAAGTGGTTCAACAAACACAGCAACTGCCATGGAGACGTGTTGGCTGGGTTCCATCTTTTCCCACTTCCAGGTTGTTATCTGACGCACCTCCTCCCCGCTCGGCCCCTTTCCCCTCAAGTTGTTATTGATGAATGTCTTTTACTTCAAAGCGATGTGGGCACATCGGTAGACGTGGGGACAACTGCGGTCAACATGGACAGGCAAGATCGCTGCAATTTCAATTTGCCAGAGTAATGCAAATGTGCAGCTCAGAGACTGATCAAAAGAAGAGGAAGATCACAAAGATTTTCCAGCATGAGCATGAAAATAACCCCTTTATTTTATTCATCGTGAGGGTTTGAGAGCAATTTCGCCTGATACAGGGACAGGAAATCAAAAATGATGAGACACTTTGATGAATTACTGGGACAAGAGTACAGGAGCTTCTTCTTCATCCATTTCTGCAGAGTTTCATAAAATCTTTGTGGGTCCATTTCCTACTTTCTGAAGTAATGCTTGTGAGCTGTGCCATTAGTTATTGTTTCACAAAAGCGTGAGGCAGTACATAGAATCCACAAAGCCATCTGTGCAGTCTATAGAGATTCTGTCCCATCTTATACCACAATCGACTCCGTGTAGCTGACATCATTAGATCATGTGACTGCCATCTCGGCTGGCAAGAAAGGTTTCTTCAGTATCTGCAACAAGTAAATCATTAATTCTGTTGTTCAACATTCTCTCATTTTGAACCTTCTGGCTTTGCGGAATAAATGGATATCCTGATTGCAGCACTTGAGAAGCTGAGTGAGGAATTGGAGTGTCTGGGTTTGTCATTGTCCTGGATCAAGATTAAGATCCAGGCTTTCAAAGAAAAGGCTTTTAGCGAAAAGTGTTGAACTTGGAGAGACATTCATGTCTCTGGGTCCTCAGCCTTGAAATCACGAGACGCCTGGGAAGAGCTTATGGAGTCATGAGGTCACTGGACAGAGGTGTTTGGCAATGCCGATATCTTTGCAGGAGAATGAAGGTCCAAGTCTTTAGGGTCCTGGTGCTTCCTGTCTTACTGTATGGTTATGAGACTTGGACACTAACCAGTAACCAAAGGCAATGACTGCTTGTCTTTAGTACCAGGTCTCTTCGGAAGGTCCTTGGGTACCACTGGAATGAATTTGTGTCAAACGAGCGGTTACTCAGGGAGACTCGGATGAGGAGGATCACTTGCATTGTGAGTGACCATCACCTACAACATTTTGGTCATGTCGTGTGTTTCTCTACGCATGATCCAGCACACAGAGGCCTCAGTGCTGGGGACCCCATTGGCTGGAGAAGGCCAAGGGGATGCTCAAGTTTCACCTGGCTGTGGCAGGTAGATGGTTACTTTTGAGAGGTGGGGATGCACCAGTTGTCTACCTGGGTGGTTTCCATCCAGGACCCAAGGCGATTCTGTGGTGTCATGGATTCAGCGACATGCGACACTAGCGCATGCTCCCAGACTTGACTTGACTTAGCTTGAAGGACAGACGGAGTTTTTATGTTCTGCATATGGCTGCACCGATTGGCCTTTTAATTATTATTTATTAAAATTTCTCTTTTAGAGAACATCATGGTCTTCCTTCCTTTGCTAAAGCAAGAGAGCATCTTGAAGAAATGTTTTATGTGGTTCAAGCTGTTTGGAAGACATGCACTTTACTCAATGACAAAACCAGTCGGCAAAATGGCCAAAGCTGGGGTCAGCAGCAAGGTGTCTTATGGTGGCCTGTGGCAGATTAATCCATTTGGCTCAATGGTGCAGCTACCTCGATGGCATGCGGAGGAACCAAAATGCTGGTTAACGGATGGCAGCGCCAGACTAGTTAGTTGTCGCTGCGGGGCAACTTCCCTGTCCATCCAGCTGAGACTGGATTTGGAAGTCCAGAGAGGCTGTCGGTGGGGGACCTACACTGTCTACCTTATCTTTTGTGCATGTTGAGACGACAGTTTTTGGTTTGTTGGTCAACAATCTTGTAAATGTTCTCAACATCTATTACTGTAATCTAATCATCATTTGAAATGCTCAGACACTTGACTTGTATGTGCATGGGGATTATTTAGAAAAGGTAAGAAACGGACTGTTTTGTCTGCTGTCACCATGCAGCCTGAACCTTTTTGCACTTTCCCTGTCCCCTTGCATGGGATTACCTGTTCTGCTCAATAAGGATCTTGAGTGTCTGTCGGCTGGTGAGCATCACATCTGCATCTATGCTGAAGTAGTAGTCGCATTCAGAATCTTGACGGCAAAGATCCCTAATAAATTCACAAACAGGCAGAACAGAGAGTAGTGATTCTTCAATCCAGTTGATTACAGTTCATGAAATACTTGGACTTAATCATGGCAATTTCAAATTTATCAGATCCTAAGTATAAGATGTAACTTTCAATTACAGAGTTAGACTTACACGGGGTGTCTTTATGTCATGAGCAAATAATGTCATTTCTAAGATTAGAGACTGCTAATAAACCTTCAGCTTCCTTATTATAGGCCTGTTTGACTGCTCTTTTCAGGCCTGCTGTGGTTTTGATTGGATCAACATAATAGAACCTCACAGATGGACAGATTACCATGACACCAGACTGTTAGACAACAGTGAGCATTGCTCACTGAGCAATGACGGGAACCAAACAGCACAGATGAATTAAACGAAGGGCCTACAAAGACGTAATAAGAGAAGAGCATATGTACTTCTGGAACTACATGAATGTAGGATATCACATGCAGTATAATACTGAGCAAAACGTCCAATGCAACACTCTGATGTGATCTTTATGGAGATAACATTGTTTGAATAACTTGGCAAAGTTCATTGCAAACCTAGTTCATCTGATTATTATGTTTTCAGAATCTACCATCCTATACATTTATACACAGCCGATTATTTCAATTTATTTATGAATTGGATCCAATTTAAGTCGCCAATCCAAAGTTTTTTAAACTTGGATCCATATCCGGGAACTTTTTGGACAGTGACGTCACTGATGACGTGACCAGCGCTGTAGCCAATGGCGTTAACACAGAGCGCTGCCTTTGCTACAAACAACAGCACACAGAGCCTCAGAGGTACCGAAACGGACATGAGATAAAAAAGGAATAATGGACCGATAGTGCAGTTTGATGGCTGGAACATTGTGGGAACATTTTCAGTGGCTGTCTGGCTGAGTTTACACTTATTAACCTCCGAGCCTTTATTATATAGCTCTCACAAAAGCGTTGCGACTCACCTTGTCGAAAGACAAAGGTTAAGCTGCCTGAGTGCCTTTCAAAATAAGGGCACATTTCAAAATCAACTTTCTACCACACCCCAACACCGGGGAGGTCCCCGCCACCTCATCGCTGATGTTTCAGCGGTCGGTTCTTCCCACCCGGGCTGCCGTATCCCCTTACTCCCCCGGCCGCCAATCAAAACACAAGCACTACTTTACCATTCTGGATGTGGATATTAAACAGATCTCTGGTATGTGAAGTTTTCTCTATTACTTTTTGAATACATAATAACAATAAAATTGGATGCATTTTTTTAAGCCAAAACACAAATTTATTGGTCTTGCTATCAGTTGAAAAAAAAAATTGCATCCAATTTTATTAGAAACTTGGTATGTGGATGTAGGTTGACCCCCAAAGTGCCCTTGAGGGGTTTGTTTCAGTAAAGAACAATGCCACTGCGGTCAAACTTCCATATGTCCAAGGTCCTTGGGCTGATTTTAATGAAACTTGGTATGCAAGAAAAACATTTGAATTTTATCTTTAAATGGAAAATTCCTAGAAAAGGATGGTGCCTACACTGGCAATGTAGTTTCCCCAGAAATCCTCTCCTAAAGATTTCAGGTAACTTTCATCCTTGATGCATTTCTATAACCCCGAAAATGTGACATTCCTTTATAGCTACGGTATTCATGTTCCCTTCAGAAAGGTGAATTATGGACACTACCACTGTAAACAGTGTTACAACCTTTGAGATTTCCATCATGATTTGATAACTGATTTCTCCAACATGAAGCTAGCTCATACATATTAATATTTATGAGACCACACTGCTTCAGTTCACCCCTTGGATCACTGGAGTGGTCCTTAAAGTAAACATGCCAAAAAGCCCCTCAAATTTTTCCACCCTTTCCCTATATGTTTGCAAAAATGACAAAAATCCACAGGCACACATTTCCCCACAAATTACTGACCACCCAACCTCCACCGATGTGCACGTGCTTTCAGGATGGTCTCCCTGCCCCAATCACCAACTTTCCATTAGTCAAGGTCCACGCTTTCAATATCAACACTTTCCCAAATGCCCTGCCCTTAAAACTTACTGCTCACAGGTACTAATTGCCCAGTATACTGGAATTCATCAAAATGTCCGCAGCTCTAAAACTCCCCTAATATTGCACAATAGTGGAAATACCCATTTCTCCTTTTGTCATTTTCACAAGCAGGGCTCTCTACAATACACAATACATTCAATGAAAAAATGTTCCCAAATCATTCATTTCCCACTTATTCCAATTACGGGACGAGAAGGCTGGAGCTTATCCCAGTGGTCATTGAGTGAGAGGCGGGGTACACCCTGGACAGGCCGCCAGTCCATCGCAGGGTGTTATCAAATCAACACATCAAAAATAAAATACTGAATGTACTGATTTTCTTAGATTATGTACCTCTGTAAAATGTTACTTTAGGCTTTATTCACAGTGGTCAGATTCAGAACAAAAGGAAGCTGGGTCAAAGGGGAGTGCAATTACTGTAAAGAATCAATGATATAAAAATGCCAGATAATTAATTTCATATTTGTAGTTTCAGTAAACTGCACACAAATTAGCAAAAAAGTAATATAACTATTTGAATCACTCTGCAAAAATGAATGTAGTTGAGCTACCAGCAAACTACTGCAAAATATAGTTGATTTAGCCATGATGTAGGTAAGAATTGGCAAAAGCAGCTTGAAGAATTGGGAGTGGGTGGCGGGAGGGGTGGTTATGGTAGCACAGCAGCCATAAGGCAGACAGCAGTTGGTCACTTGCCCTCAGGCAGATGGCTGAAGAGGCCCAGAAAGCATGTCCCTCAGGTAACAGCTCAGACAGAAAAACAGAACAGAGTCAATAGTGAGAAGGCACTGTCCATTTAACATCAATTATTATCCATTTAAAACCTTCACTGGCAGATAGTCAGTGAACACAACACAAAATTAGAGTTTAATGACACAGAATCAGGTGATGTTTCTAATTAACATAAGAGACAAGCCATTGATATAAAAGTAAGTTCTTTTGGCTTCTCCCTTTTTTGCTCGTGGTCGCCACAGTGGATCCAATATTGATCTGCATGATGACTTGGCACAGGTTTTACACAAGATGCCCTCCCTCACACAACTCCAAATTACATGGAGAATGGAAACGGGTGGTCTTGAACCAGGAACCTCCTGTTTTGAAAGCAAGTTTATGCCAAGTAGACCTTAACCACCTTGGCCACCAAACTGCCCCAAGCCAATGTTGTAAAGCACCTATTTATACGTTAGAAAATATGCAGAATTGGCCCATCTTATCTCAGTGGGCAGACTTTTTCCTCTACTTCTTTTATCCTTTCCAACACAAAGTAAACCTGTATTTTGTGAGGGCAGAGCAGAAAGATACAAAAGAAATAAAATCTGCCAGATAAGAGGACACTTGACCATTCAGTATTTAATACATTAACAGCAAAACCTGAAAATCTGACCGTTCAAGCACAGGAAGCCAATGAAGTATGGCTGTTGCTATTTTCATGGCCAGCACCCACATTCGTCTTCCTGCACTTATCTGGGTGTACTGCTCTGAAAATGAGGTCTATTCACGTGCAGTGTTGGTACATTGCTATTATGAAGAAGCTTTTTCTGCTATTTATATGCCACAATATTCAGATACGTCTCACAAAGATATGCATCAAAATTTCTGGTGATGGATCAGTGGCGTAGCTCAATTATCCGGGGCCCCCCTGCAGAGTCCAACCATGAGGTCCCTCCCACAAACCAACATAGGCCTACCACTCACTTTGCAGATTTAACTGCGGAATTCCACATTCCTTGACTGGCTGGCCAGCGCATTAAGTCTATGTGTCTACGTTACATTTACGTTTGCTGTATATGAAATAATGAATATCATTATCGAAATAAATGTCATAGGAGTGCTGTCTAATTAGTGTCCATATTCATTTGTGTCAATATTTGTTCATGTCTGTTAAGCAACTGTAGGTTCACAAGTATAAAAACATTTTGAAAAAATTATGGTCATGTAGGGATGCAATTCCCCATGTGTGGTTGTGATCTTAGCATCACAACATACTTATTCTAATAAATATTCACCTTCACACATCACAATCCCTACATACACAACACACACACACACAAACTGTCAGAGAGCAAGTTGCTATAACAGTTGGAAGGTCAAATATAGATACCTTTACACATGTACAGGTATGTACACTCACAGAAATAGACATTTCACGGGTGCAGTGACAGACAGATGAACTAATTACAAACAGGTAGACCAAAATAGACATACGTAACTGCTGCGTATGTAGGGATTGTGATGTGTGAAGGTAAATATTTATTAGAATAAGTATGTT
>OMMV01174047.1:0-20082 GCA_900302635.1 Chatrabus melanurus | reverse complement strand
AGATAAGTATTAAAGGTGTCATATTGTGCCAAATTACTTTTAATCTACCTTATACAATTTTATGTTTGATACGTAATGTTCAACATCTCCAAAGTCCCACAATTCTATGAGGGTTTTCACAGATATTCTCCTGATTTAAGCATAATTTATGACTAAATCCCCCCCCCCATGCTCTAATTTTACCTCAGATAATTAAAAGTCCCCCCCCCCCCCCACCACACACACACAGTTTCTCAATGGCCCAAGATTACAGCTGTAATCCAAAATCACACCAAACAAAACCCCTGATCTGCAATGTGACAATTGCTACGTCACGCAGAAACACCGCCTTAATTGAGGTGATAAAAACACTTGTGAAAATACACTGTAGTGCATGATGCACCATTTTTTTAAATCATCCATTTAAAGGTGGTACTTGACATCCACTACAGGATTTCCACTGTTTGTCCTTTTGTTTTAAAAACACAGAAAGAAGGAAATGAATGTCTGCATTTATAGCTTTTTGCAACAAATATAATAAACTTTGGGTTTAAAATCACCAACATTGCTCTTTGATTTGCCAGTTATTGTTGAACATGTTCAGACTGTGCCAATAAACAGGTTTCACAGGATAAAATGAATGTTGGTATGATCAGTGGGTCTGGGTAGAAAATGTCATTTTTCTCAAAACAGTTAAAATGGATTTATAGCGTTTTGGAAAAGAGCTCTTCAAATATTAAATCATAACCATGTCATCTAATGTTGTTTGTCTTTCGGCTGCTCCGGGTTGCCACAGTAGATCACCTAGAGATCTGCACAAGTTTTATGCTGCATGCCCTTCTTGACGCAACTCCACGTTTACATGGAGAAACACACACAGCCCCTGGTGTTCCTACATGGTCTCCCAGCCAAGTACTGATCAGGACCTACTCTGCTCAAATTCTGAGATCTGATGGGATCAGGTGTACACAGAGCAGGAAGGCTGTAGCCATGTCATCTAATCTAATTTAATAATTCATAATGCATTTTTCAAAATTTCTCCTGCTGCACGAACAGCTCTTAAACTCTGCAAAGACTTTCAAGAATCAAAAAACTTTACTTTTTTGGTGATCTTAAAACACATCCAGCTAAAAATCACATCTGAATGATCTACCTGATCCTTTTCTACCAGGATAAATTGGTATTATAGAGTGTATCCAACTACAGTCATGAGAAAAAGAGTCATTCTTACTATTCTGTATTTCTAGTACTATTTAGGCACTCTCATAGGACTGTGTGCAATGTTGAAAAATAATTATACTTTCCAAAAATAGTGCGGTAATCGATGAATAAATATTTAGCCGTAATCGAATAAAAAAAGGGGGCCTTTAAATATGTTAATGTAAACATTCCCACTGGTTGTATGAGAACACTGTAAGACTTTTAGCAGTTCACCCCAAAGTTTAAAACTTTGGGGTGAACTGCTCACTGCACAGTTTTAAATTAAATACATTTCATAGCACACTATTACAGTAACATCAAGCCTAGGCATGTACTCTATTAAATGCAGGGAGTGGACAGACAGACAGACAGATAGATATCTAGATAGATATCTAGATAGATAGATAGATAAAGGAAAAACACTTTCAAATGTGATGAACTTTAATGCATCAGATCAATCCAAAAGGCAACTTTGTTTTGCCTTTGTAATATCCTATGGATGTGTCTGGTGTCTGCCACCTGTTGGATGGTTAGTGGATGCTGGATGGATGATGGAAATTATGAGCAGCTGTGGTTGTCAGTGAGAGAGGCAGACCATTTTCTTGCAGAAATATACTAAATTAGACAAGTAAACTGTTACTTTATCATTGTTTCACAGTAGTTCCGTTCTATAACTCACCACAGCTATACCTCCACACAACCCAGTGGAAAGGATTGTTTTTAATGAATTTATCTGCAAAAGAAAAAGAAAGCAAGGCAGACCAGGAATTTCCATGCACAAATTTACTAAATCAGACAAATAAATTATTATTTTCTGATTGTTTAACAGTGGTCACATTCTAAAATTAAATTAACACTGTCACAATTCCGCACAACCCTATGTAAAGGATTTTGTTGTGTATATAGATAAAGCAGACGTCTTCCTCTGTGTCTCTCTCAGCATGTTTGAATTCACATGTAGCTTGAAAAGAGGTTGTTTATCAGTTCCTTTCATTTCCAAAGCCTAGAGGACTGGTGGCCACCAAGGCCACTGCTGCTTGTTTGCATTACTTGCAGAGAGAGGGCATTAATAAGGGGGAAATGGTATAAGAAATCGAAGTATAGTTTACATTGTGAGGGAAAAACTCATGATTTTTTTAAACTATAAATTCTAGTGTCAAAATCCAAACATGCAATATTGAGATTTCTTCTTGGATGGCATCAGGTGAGGGAAGGCACCTGAAGGAGAAAGTGAGACTTGAATTAAAAACAGCAGCCGCTGTCTTATGCAGTACTTGCAATGCAAGGAGCAGAACCAATATTTCAAATAAATATTTGCCACGCTTCAATCATACTTTATTAATTCATGTCTTATAGCCTGCTGTCTATATTTGTCTTTCTCTCATGCTCTCTGTGTTTCACAGTGACAGTTTCCTCAGCAGAAAAATACATTTTAAAAACATCCTTATTGGTTTTCAGTGCAACTAAAGATCAACTAATGATTGTAATTGAACTGAATGCAACTTTTAACACACACTTGCTGGAAAACGTTCCTCTTTATGATTCATAAACAGGGATTCATTCAGATATTGTAAAGTAATGAGAGTCTTCACTTATTCCTTTGAACTACTTTGTGAATGAAAGTCCCTCACGTGCTGAGAGAACAAATGCATTTTAAAAATTGCATTTTCTCCGTTTAACAATTAATAGACTGCTCAAAATGATTTGTTTTTATAATTTAATTTTTTCGAGGACACCTGACTACCTCCCCTGGTGAGGAGCGTTGGTGTGGTCCACTGGGAACTCATCATCACTTTAAGACGCACCATAGACTTGGCACAAAAGAGCACACGCGCACAGGGGTTGTCTCTTATTACACCGGAGGGAGACACGTCTATGGGCTGTTAAAAGTCAGAAGAAGGAGGACTGCACGTTGAAGAACTTTTTGTTTCACCTGATGCGCAGCTCTTTATGCGATCCGGTGATGCCGTGCGCTTTACGCACTGAAACTGTGCCAAACAAGAGGTTTTCTTTGAGAACTTGACACTAAACGCGTTTTATTTTCAGTTTTCTTCCACTTAATCTTTGACTGAACAGTCACATGACGCAAACTTTAGCTTGGAGTCCGAGTTTTTTGGTGAGACAGCGCGCCTGCCAGTTCTTTGGCTGACAACACTCGCGGAAACATGAACGTCTCTTTGTTCGACGTTACCCAGGGCGCGCTGTTTAACGGCAGTCAGACCCTCGCCGGTACTCTGGCCAACTATTCCGGCAGTGCCACCGACGACGTGGTGACCGGCGACGGCGGAGGATCTCTGGTGCTGCTGCAGGAGGAGCGCAAACTCTTCGTCATGCGTGTGGTGCAAATCGCGGTGCTGTGCGTTCTGTCGCTCACTGTCGTGTTCGGTATATTTTTCCTCGGGTGCAACCTGATGATCAAATCGGAGAGCATGATTAACTTCCTGGTGAGAGACCGGAGACCCTCTAAGGACGTGGAGACGGTCATGATCGGACTCAGCTAGAGCATGGAAATGGTGTTGTGAAGAACTGGATCGGGGATCCGGTGAGGGGATCTGCATCTGCATGTTTGTATCAAAGACGCTCTGTGTGTCCGCGGAAAGAAGATATGCAAAAAAATTTGCTTTTCCTTCCTTTAATGACTGCAGGAAAGTAGCCCAGCACCCAATGCTTGCACGTAAAGTTTGTGCGTAAAAGACAGGCGTCGTTTCCACGTGCGTCGATTTGTTGAAACTTTTTAGTGATTTTTAACATTACCAACTTGAACAGAGTGACGAAAATGTTTACAAGCTGTTACCTCATTTTGTTTTTTGTAAATTTATATTGCTAATGAATGTTTTTCAAGTTCTAAAACAAAAAGCATGATTATCATTTGCTGTAGTTCCACGTCTGCCAGTGTACTCTGTGGACATGATGTGGGCATTCTCTAAAAAAACAAAAACAAAAAATCAAACCTATTTTTCTTGGTCTAGTAGGATAAATAAATAAGTTTTCTCGTTTTTTAAACAAACTCCGTCACAGCTTGATAGAGTGGTTCTGGTCCTGTCTGGCATGCTCGCTAACTGATCTGTATTTTTGAACCGTTTTGCACTTTTTTGAAATCACTGATGCTGCATGAACTATTTTGTACCAAAAAGAATTTGCAATTGCAGCATGAGATTAAAACATTATCATGGACATTTTCAGCTTTGTCATCTGTTATAATATTGTGTTTGTGGTTTTAACTTAGAAATGAATCATTTCTGATTAGCAACTACAGTGATTTAGCTACTTGGAAAGAATTTGTCAACTTAAAATCAGATCAGACCACACGTGAAATCTCTTTTCCATCACTGCCTTCAGAAATAAACCAGTTTTACTATGTTAAATTAATTCTGCAAAAATAGGACATTTTCTTATCATAGCAGAAGAGATGATCAACATAAAGTTGAGATTGTTTAAGTTTGTTCATGTGGGTTCCACAGCATTTAAGCTGATCTACAAGAGTGACACATGCAACAAAGAAACAGTCAGGCTCATCCTGATGACTTTCTTCTCCAAAAGCCTCCTTTGCAGCTCACGGGCTCATGTAGGGGAACTGTAAAAATTCATGTTCGTCACCTTTTTTCCATCACAAAGTGAAGAGAAAAAGGATTTTAGAGAGAAAAGAGATCAGAAAAGTGAATAAAATGGAAGTCAGTGCTGACAAAGAACATCCTGAAATATTATTAATAGGCCTACTACACTTCTAAGAAAATCATCATCCTTTAGTTTCAGCTAATTGCACATCTACCAACAAAAAGTATTAATTTTTCACACAGAAAACCCACAAAAAGTTAAATTATACATGACAGGTGTATCTATCAAAGCAGCTTTCTTATATTTCTTGTCTTTTTTGACCTGCAGCAACCAATGTTCTCATGAGTATTTCACCAGTTGTTTGAAGATGGGGCAGATTGATCCTTATAAACACACTTGTGTCCATTTTCCGCACACACGTTAGGCGCTGATGTGCAGTTGATCTTCAGGTTCTTTATCAGAAAAATAAGTCTCATGGCTGACAAGAATTCCGCAATCAATTTGTGGCACAAGATACAGTAAATCACTCATGGCTATAATACCCTGCATTTTAATATGTTGACATGGTAACCACAGCATCTCTCTGTTGCTTTTAGTGTTGCTGAGAACATCAGAGAGGAATTAAAAGCAACATGAAAACAATCATTAAGCACCTCTGCATTGATCAGTGTTTTTCTTATGAGGGAAGGAACACATTTCAGCCACTTTGATCGCACACAACGGTTTTTTTTGAGAACAGGTCAGAAGGTCATGCTTAATTATCAATGCACTAAAACTAAATCATTTATGGAAGATTACTATGAAATGAGTTGTGAATTGTTCTGTGGATGCCTCACATTTCTTTCCAGAGCATCTTAGGGCAGTCTCCCATTGCTGAATTGTGAAGACTGACTGTCGGATACCCAACTGCAACCTGATGTTGGGTGTAAGCGGTGGTAAAAGTAGAGTTGTAGAACATTATGAGGTGAGTGATCTGGAAGTTTCTGACAATGTTTTAAAAATTTGTGACGTTGGGACACATCATTATCCAAAACAAATGTAATTTGTGCAGGGTGGGGGTAATATTTTGCAAAAGTAGGTGAGGGTGGACATCTGGGTACAATATGTAGTAATCGGGACCTACCTTTCTCTGAACAGAAACCTCCTTCTGATTCTCTTCTGCAACATAAATCCCATGAAAAACATGTTGAGCTCTTCAACAGAATACAGTTTTGAGATGTAAACAGGTACATGTTAGCTTTGTGAAAAAGTGTGGGAATAATGTGGGAGTAATGTGCAAATGTGGACTCATGTAATGGGACTCGTATATACTCGGGTGTATTCTGCAATGACCGGCAATACTCTGCAATATTCGGCAATCATCGGTTACACTTGTTTGTAAGCGGTCATGTAATAGTAGGAAATATGAATTTTGCCTGCTATTTTAATAAATTGGGCCTGATTTCCTCAATTTTGGCATCGTGATGCAAATTGGGGCCAACAATCAGTAATGGGAGGGTGCCCCCTTACATCATGTTGAGGGTAAAATAATAAGCAAAATTGTTTCAGCATTGTTCTTGTTAAATGTTGTTTTAAAAAAAACAAGAATGCAACTGTCTGTACAGAAGAGAAGGAGTTATTATATCTCTATTTTTAAGTATAAAGTAAGCTACTGGCCCAAAATAATTCCCAAAGTATGAGTATAACCTTGAATCTGCGAAAGCAGGGGTGCTGTGTCTGATTCAGATGGCTTGTAGTCATACGGGCGGATCCTGAACGTCACAGACAAACATGTCACAACAACTCCCTGACCACTTCATTGGGTATACCTGCCTTGGTACTGGACCTTCATATTGGGTTGGATGCCCTTTTACCTTCAGAACTGCATCAATTCTTCGGGCATAGATTCAACAACATGCTAGAAATATTCCTCAGAGATTTTGGTCCACATTAACATGATAGCATCATGTAGTAGCCACACCATTACACCACCAGCCTGAACTATTCGTGCAAGATAGGATGGATCCATGCTTTAATGTTTTTTCACCAAATTCTGGCCCTATCCTCTGAATGTTGCAGCAGAAATCAAAGACTCATCACACCATATTTTACTTGTAATGAGTGGTTATTTGAGTTACTGCTGTCTTTCTCACAGCTCAGACCAATCTGGCCACTGTTCTCTGACCTTTGCCGTTAACAAGGCATTTTTGCACAGAGAACCACCCCTCACTGGATGTTTCTTCTTTTCATACCATTCTCCATAGTTTGTAGAGATGGTTGTGTGTTTAAATGTGTGTTTCTGAAATGCTCAAACCAGCCCATCTGGCATCAATAACCATGCCTGTAGTTGGGTGATAAAATGATCAAATGTAAATAAAATGTGTCGCAATAAAGTTTCCGATGATAAAGATGATAAGCTTTGGACATTTATACAACCCCAAATCAGAAAAAGTTGGGACAATATGGAAAATTCAAATTAAAAAAATGCAGTGATTCTTACATTTACTTTGACATCTATTTCATTGTAGACAGTATGAGCCCAAGATATTTCATGTTTTGTGTCAACTTCATTTCATTTGTTAATATACACCCATTCCTGCATTTCAGGCCTGCAACACATTCCAAAAAAGTTGGGATGGGAGCAATTTAGGGCTCGTAATGAAGTCAAAAAAAAAAAAAAAGAAGAAATAATGATGTTATTTCAAACAGGTGATGTCAACATGTGGTTGCAATCATGATTTGGTACAAAAGCAGTATCCACAAAAAGCTGAGTCTTTGAGGAGCAAAGATGGACAGAGGATCTCCAGTTTGTCAACAAATGCGTGAGAAAATTATTGAAATGTTTAAAAATAATGTTCCTCAAAGAAAGATTTGAAGGGCTTTTAATATTTCTCCCTCTACAGTGCGTAATATCATTGAACAATTCAAGGAATCTGGAGGAGTTTCAGTGTGTAAAGGGCAAGGGTGCAAAACTAAGCTGAACACCCATGATCTCCAGTGCCTCAGGCGGCACTTCATCAAGAACTGTCACTCATCAATAACCGATATAACCACATGGGCAAGGGATAACTTTGGGAAACCTTTGTCAAGCACTACAATATGGAGTTATATTCACAAATGCCACTTAAATCTTTGCTGTTCCAAAAAGAAGATCTGATGTTAGCCTTGTCCAGATGCGGCGTCGACTTCTCTGGGCTCGGAGGCATCTGGGTTGGACCATCACACAGTAGAAACGTGTATTGTGGTCAGACAAATCAGTATTCCAGATCTTTTTTTAGAAGAAATGGACGCTGTGTGCTCCAGATCAAAGACAAAAAGGACCACCCAGACTGTTATCAGCAACAAGTCCAAAAGCCCGGGTCTGTCATGATATGGGGTTGTGTCAGTGCTCTTGGAAAAGGTAATTTACACTTCTGTGATGGCAGCATTAATGCAGAAAAGTACACTGAGATTTTAGTGCAACATATGCTGCCTTCAAGATGCCAATTTTTCCAGTGACGTCCATGCATTTTTCAACAAGACGATGCAAGACCACATTCTGCACACATTACAAAGGCATGGCTGTGGAAGAAGAGGGTATGGGTACTGAACTGGCCTGCCTGCATTCCTGACCTGTCCCAACAAAGAATATGTGGAAAATTTTGAAATAAAAAATGCAACGACTATCCCGTCCTGTTGCACATCTTAAGACATATTTGGAGTAAGAATGGGACAAAATAACACCTGAAACGCTTCATCACTTGTATCCTTAATGCAAAATGCCTTTTACATGTTGTGAGAAGGAACGGCAAAATTACAAAGTGGTAAATGCTTTAGGATCCCAACTTTATTAGAAATGTTTTGCAGGCCTTAAATGCATGACTAGATGTATACAGTATTAACAAATGAAATGAAATTGACCAGAAAAACAACTTGAAATATCTTGGGTTTATACTGTCTGCAATGAAAAAGAAGTCAAAGTAAATGTAAGAATCACTGTTTTTTTGTTTTTGTTTTTTGCATTTTTTATATCGCTCCAACTTTTTCTGATTTGGAGTCGTACTTGAGAGAGAAAGAGAGAGAGAGAGAGAGAGAGAGAGCGAGCGAGAGAGAGAGAGAGGCGGTAAGGGGCATGAAAAGCAATCGTTAACCTGAACTCATTTCTTCCTCTAAAGCTGAGGAAAGAAAAAAAGCTGAGGAAAAAAAGTAAAGACACGGAAGCTCTGTCATATGAATAGAGACTGGCAAAACCTTTTCTGCACTGAAGGCACCTTCTTTACACATCAAGGAGAAACAGACCTCTCGTAATGACCTTTCACAATAAAAGTCCTAGACATGCACTGCTGCTATAATAATGATAATAATAATAATAATAATAATAATAATAATAATGAGAAGGAGAAGAAGAAGAAGAAGATGAAGAAGAAGAAGAATGGGTTGTGAGGTAATTATCATCCATACACACAACCATGACGCACATTGACAGAATGCACTTATCTACATCTGGAGACAATAACCTTGTAACTTGGAGGATAAGTGAACATGGCCAACTGGAACTGAAAATATTTGAATACACTGATCATAATTTGCAGGATTTTGAACATGATATAGACCCGGACAATAATTTCTTCTCCACCAACAATATCAACTGCTGCTACTACACTGATGAACAGTATTACCAGAACATTGAAGCGAAGGAAAATGATTAATTATCCACTTTAATAGCAGAAGCATGTATGCAAACTTCAACACAATCAAAGAATATTTACACAAATTTACACAACCATTCAACATAATTGTCATAACATGTTCGACTGTTTAAGCGCACAGACCCTAATTAGTGCACATGTGGTCTTTGTGGTGCCTCTTGGGGAGGCACCACAAAGACCACATGTGCACTAATTAGGGTCTGTGGGACCCTAAAAAGGTGCCTCTGGGGAGGGTGCCTTTTGTTATTTCCGGCATCCGGGACTATTTCTGGATCAAAACATGCTACCTGGATTGCCCAGATTTGTGCCATTCACAGCAATAGCTGGCATCAAAACATAATCTTAACGGACAGAAACCTACCTGAAGATGGTTGGTTTGAAAGAGGTGTCAAGGAAGTCATCTTTATTAAAGTGATGAAACCTTCTTTATCCAGAGGTGGTGACACCACCTTTCTCCCACCTATAATTCTATCCTTTCATCGATACCACAGAAGCCTTGTCACACGGCTACATTTTCACAGGAAAATGGCTAATTATCTGAATGTTTTGGCCTTTCATCCACATGAATCCACCGTTTTTGCCACCCCAAACGGTGCTGTTTGAAAACACCCTCCACAGTGGATTAAAATGAAAATGGCAGTCATTTCTGTGTGTGGACAGTGACATTGTGTCTTTTGGGAAATGGTGCAGTGACCCTAACCACCAGCTGGAGGAAGCAGCAGTATGTTCTGTCGCTATGAACGTGTCTGTGAAGTGCATAAGAAGAGCACGCATTTCCACAGGTCAGTAATGCCAGAGTGTTTTTGACATGGTTGTCGATTTTAATAGCATGTTTAGTGACAAACCTTGTGCTGTATACTTTGCACGTGGCATATGTATGCACCACAGAAAGCATGGGGCACAGCCTGCTTCCGTCAAGTGGGCCCATGCCCCGTTTGCACCACTATCAGCCTCCTGCCACACGATGGCAACACGACACCCTTTCAGTTTGTTCTGCACCACAGTGCGCTCCAAATGCTCAAGAAGAAATGAACACAGCTTCATGTGGACGCAGATATTTTCAGATATGGTCACGTGCTGTATTCGTTTCAATCGGGCGCTCCCAATGAAAATGCAACTGTGTGGACTTGGCCAGAGACTCAAGATCGCCCTCACCAGGGATGGGTCATTATTCCGAAGGTCCATTGGTCCGAAAATTAGGGTTAGGGTTAGTTAGAGGTTAGGGTTAGTTAGTTAGTTAGTTAGTTAGTTACTTTTAAGGGACCCACCTAATAGGCAAAAAATACCCCTAATTTGACCCAAATTGTTACTCAATTTAATAGCTTTTCAGACTAATGGACCTTCGGACCAATGGGCCTTCGGAATATTGACTAGTCACCATCCTCACCTCACCTCAAATGAAACTAAGAACAACAGCAACTCAGACCTGAACGCAAGTGACCTCCGGTGACCAACGACTCTTAACGACTTTCATTACATCACTGTGACTCCAGTGACCCCACAGAGGATAAATATGTGAGTCTCGCTATTCCAGCTTAAACTGATGAAGCTTTTCTGGATGAAGAGTGAAATGTCTTTCAGGAACTAAACAAGTCCTGTTGACTCAACCTACTTGGATACCATAACCTGGATGACTGAGAATCTTCACAGACATCTTTTCCCAGACGTCTCTCGATCCCAAAGGTCAAGGGCCTAGAAACATGAATGTCACCTCTGAGAAAAGTGGCTCTCTCTACAAGTTCAACACTTTTGGTCCTTACGATACACTTCTGATCGCCGAGTCCAGGAAGTCATTGAAATCCTGGATCTTAGTTGTGATCCAGGACAATCGCAAACCCAGAAACTCTAATTCCTTACTCAACTTTTCAAGCGCTGCAATCAGGGTATCCATTGATTTCACAAAGATCACAGCATCATCTGCAAAGTCAAGGTCAGTAAATCTTTCCTTGCCAACAATGGCACCTAAGACGATGGTTTCTACACCCTACCCAACACCCAGTCCATGCATGTGATTAAAAGGCCACTGCACAATTGTTCAAGTGGAAAACAACCCCACTAATCCTAGTTTGCAGCCCAATTAACATATTTTTTTCTTGAAGCAGTGATACTTGGCAACATGCATTGTTTAAAAGAAAGCATGCCCCTAAAACTAGCCCTTTAAGGAGTACTTAAACAGTTATGAGGAAGAACAGAAAGAGCAGCATCATGTTTTAACAAAATGGCATTGTCAAATCTTAAAAATGTTATTCCTTCAGTGTAGCTGTTTTACAAATGTGCGAATTTTTAAAATTTATTTCATTTCTTGTGGTTAACTGATGGAGTGCTTGCTTAAAGGTGGATGATGTCACATTTCTACATGTATCTGATGCCTCCAACTCCATCAGTTCATTAATGAATGCAAAGGTTCTCGTGAGCTTTTACAACAAAAGTTCATTAATTCCTGGGTATTAATTGGGACCTCAGTTATATAAAGTCTGTATTGTCCCAAATTTCTTATATTTTTTAATAATAGAATGCACAGTTGCTGGTGGTACCATGAATCTTTTTGAGATGGTTTCTTGGATGGAACCTGACTTGTGGAGATCCAAAATTGTGCTCCGGAAGTGCACTGGTTCCACAGGTAGGGCTTTAAATAAAACCAAATGTTCCCCAGTCAACCTCAAATTATGCCAATTAGTTATTCAGAAGTAATTCCATCAATTTCTGGAATCTTTTAAAACATTTCATGCTGTTCAAAGAGGCATTCATCTTCGTGTATGTAAACTGCTGACCCATTGAAAATGCGCCATAGTGAAAAAAATAGTAATAAATCAATTTTGTAAGTATAATTTTTGATTCACTTTATGTGTAGATAAGTAGACAATTTAACTGACATATCACGCATATTGTTTATAAAACATAATATGTGCAGTAGGAGAAAGTAGAGGCAGTTTTTCACCAAGGTGTGTGCAAACTTATGTCTGAAACTGTTGAGCCCCCATCTCACGGGGAGAGGACCGTTTGGCGACTTTGAGACTGAATTTTTAAACGACTTCGTGACGAATTTAAGGTTTTTGGCAAACCAGCGACCGCTCTTTCTACTGACCACAGGCGGAGCGACTCCTGAGCAATATTGTGTGTGGCGCATTCTCTCTTGCGCGTGCGCTCGCAGCATCATTACTGCACATATGTTATGGAGATATTTATCATATTATGTAATTATTGACTTGCAACTATTGGAATATTTATTGATTTGTGTACGGGGAAGATGAACTGATTCCGCTGCGTGTCTGTGTCTGCGTGTGTGTGTGCTGCGCGGCGTCGGTGCATTGCTCACTTTTCCCTCGCTCTCTCTCTCTCTGAAGTGCAGCTTTTAAAATTATTGGCTTACAATTATTGGAATATTTATTGATTTGTGTACAAGGGATGATGAACTGATTCTACTGTGTGTCTGCGTGTGTGTGCGCGTGCGCACTGTGTGCTGCGCATTGCGCAGTGCCGGTTCATTGCTCACTTTTCACTCTCTCTCTCTTTCTTTCTCTCTGAAGTGTGGCTTTTAAAATTATTGACTTGCAACTATTGGAATATTTATTGATTTGTGTACGGGGATGATGAACTGATTCCGCTGTGTGTCTCTCTGTGTGCACGCTGTGCATGTGGGCGCGCTGTGCATGTGGGACGCTGGTTTTGTCTTTTTCCTCTGTCTTTTTTGGCTGCTCCTCACATTCTCCATCCACTTGCCAAGGGGTCACATGTTATTTTTTCCAGACGAATTAAAAAGAACTGTGTGCAACCCGGAACAGATCCGCTGCGGACTCCCGGGCAACTAAACAGACAAATTTGGGAGTTTATACAGACACGTCGGCGAACATTGGCAGTTGCTGGTTCGCCACCAGAGTTTTCAACATGTTGAAAATCTGCAGGCGACTGACGGTGACAGTTGCAACTACTTTAGGAATTACAGAATATTTTCAGACTATTTTCAGACTACATTGCCACCAAGTGCAGAATTAGACGAATGGCCGTTCGTCTGTGTTGCAAGCCCGGTGAGATAGGGGCTTTAAGCTAACAGAATGTAACTGTATTGGAAAAGCAAACTGAATATAACTAAATGAATATAAAGCAAACCAAACATAAAGTTAACAGAATATAAAGCAAAGAAGAAAACTAACTGAAAATATAGCCAATAGAATGTAAAGTTAGTGGAATCTGGACTAATTCAATATCTAAAATAAAGTAACAGCCTGTCTCAGGGCAAAAAAATGATGGTGATTCATCTGTCAAGAAACGGCGAGGACCATCTAGTCATCCTGAGGTTGGGGTTGAGGTCTGTGGGTGTGGAGATGACTGGCCAGGTTGATCTGTGCCCTTAAGTTCCTTTGGAAATGTAAATGTGGAGGGCCTGATTTACTAATTAACAAGTGCTAAATTGCGTGGGCTTTCCAAACTTTTGCATGTAGTGTTGGAGAAGGTTTTGCAGGTTATTTACTAAGAATAATTGCGCACATGATTGTGGGTAGTAACATGATGTAGACAGCAGTATGTAAATGAGGATTTTGCATATGTTAATGACTGTAAGCACAAAATGAAATTCAATCAACCACTTGCAGGTATGCGCACAATAAGACAAACACTCACATTTTAACTGAAAATGTCATTTATTGAACATTTACCAAATCAAAATGTGCCTTGAAAATAATTTGTCTACTCTTTCACGGGAGGTGCGAGGTGTGTGGCACAAGCCAGGATTCAACACAGCTGCCGTGATTTTGATTTTAGGAATTTAAGTTACTCTGGTGTAAATAGACTCTGTGTCCATTCCTTGTGTCTGTATACTGTGGCAAACAGATGAGAGGTGGTGGCTGGAACTACCCAGCACACGGAGGTGCTGACATGCACTGGACAGACGCGGAACCTAAAAAAATAAAATCCCGATAAAAATGTAGCTTTGGCGAAAAGGGGGAAATTGAAATACATGATAAACGTCACATTTAATTTTATTTTGTTATAAATAGGCCACTATAAATTAATGTTTAATCATGGTGTTTTCTGTGTCAAAGAAAATTATTGAGTAAAAATAAAGAAATGCATACCCAAACAGCTCACGGGGAATGACTTTGAATCAGATTCATCTGTGTCTGTATTGATTGCTCAACACTGGGTAAGTTAGCACCAAGGTTTCAAACGTGCTAAATTACAGACGCAATCTCAGCCCCTGAAATTGCTTTTAGCCTTGATAAATCGTGCTGCCTGTGCAAACCTCACCTATTTGCATGTTCAACACCCACAATTTTGTGCATTCGGGTGGACACACCCCAAATTCCATATTCATGAAGGCAAACATGTTAAACGGACAATACACGTTATTTTTGCGCATTTGAAAGCTACAATCCTCAGTGCACACCATTAGTAAATCGGCATTGCATACACATTTTTTTGCGGGAGCTATGGTGTTTGTGCACGTTTTTACACACGCAAATGTTTAGTTTAGTAAATCTGGCCCAGAATGTTGGTTGCAGTTGCAGGCTGTGCATTTTATACCTAGGCCTTCAGAGCTATCTTCCTGCAATTAGATGCAGTATCACATGATGCAGCATCACAAGTAGACATTGCGTATCTCCCAAATCACTGTCATTACCAAATGTTATAAGAGTAATATGGCTCTGTCAAGAGACATGGATGTGCATGTGTGTGTATGGACTGGGTGAGAGAGAGAGAGAGAGAGAAAGAGAGAGAGAGAGAGTGCAAGAAAAGAGAGGAAGCTTTCTGACTACTGTCGGGGAGCTGAAGCAGAAACGTTAACACAAAGAAACAAGAGAAAACTCACAACAGCCACATTTACTCATATGACCACCAAACAAGCAAAAATGCCATAAATAACACAACACATTGCTGACAACCTGACACACGAAGAGTGACAGAGGCAGAAGAAATACATCATTCTTAACAGCAGCAATAATCCATAGCAAGTAAAAATAGAAAAAAATCAAAATAAACTGGCCAAAGCCAGTCATCACTTGAAGACAAAGTCTGTTGGTCTTTCTTTCTTAATAAACAGGTCAATAACAAGTTCATTCAGCACACAGCTGCCCAGTAAATCCACTAGCAAATCAGTTTCTTCTCCTCTCCTTCAGATGTTGTGCATTAAAAAACAGATAGTAGTTAATATGGATTTTGCCTGCTATTTTAATAAATCAGGCCCAATTTCATCAATTTTGGAATCAGGACACAAATTGGGGTCAAAAATCGACAATGGCAGACCACCCTCACAACATGAACTTCAAGGCTACTGTATGAGTTAGCCTCATTCCAGTTAACTAATATTTTTTTTTAATTAACTTTATTAAAAAAATGGCTTTCTGATCAACCCACAATGATGATGTAGCTGTAATCCAGCTAGAAGATGCTAGAAGGCCACAGAGTGTCAAAGAACATGCCCAACACAGCAAACTCAAAATCTGATTGGCTAAAAAATATGACAATCCATAACATCGGCCCCATATGGTTTAACAAGGCTTCATAGAAGATTTTTCATGCAGAGACAGCAGCGAGAAATCTGATTGCATAAAATGAAACTTTCATCCATGTGACTTGATCTGGAAGTATCACCGCTCAGGGACAGTAGAAATGAAAGGATGCAGTGGATGACCAAGATGTTCTATGTGCCTCATCTTGCTCTTTGCAATCCACAATGCACTGCTGTAACCACTGTCCTCCCTGTTGAACCGTATCACTTTCTTCCGCAAAGTCTGCCAGAGTTCAGTCTTAGCATGCGTAGGTAGTCAAGCCCTAACCCACCGAGGGTTTCAGACCTGTCGGCTCCCCTCACTTGGTTTGGCCTGCCAGTCGAAGCGGGAGACACGGGGTGTCACCTCTGTTGCACGCAAACAGCTACTTGGAGCCACAGGTGAGAGTTGTGTGTCAGACAGAGAAAAAAAGCGGACGAACCACTCCAAAGGGTGCGAAATGTTCCCATGTCAAAGGTGCTGCCCCTGCCTGACACCCCTTACACCCCAAAACACACCAATATAGATATAAAAAAAAAAGAATGAGTTCAAGTTGGTCTTTTGGCTTCAAACAACTGACACAAGTTAGCAAATACATTAGATATAATGTTCAACATCATGAAAAAAAAAAGCTGTTGAAAAAACATTGTTTTTATGTGGTTTTCTGTCTCACCATTCACACCTCTTTTCTTACATCATTTAAAGTTGCAATTTAGCCTACGAGCTGCTCTAAGTTCTCATTTTCTCACTTCGGAGGCACTTCGGGACGCCCATTATCACTAGGCATATGCTAAAGAGTTAGCGAGGAGCACTGTTCAATCTGTGGTGGACACATCGAGGGTTAGGGTGCTTATGTTCTCATCACTAACTGTGATCTGCCAAAAAAAAATAAAAATCCTGGTACTCTGTGTTCTTTTGAGAAGGAAGACTGTGGTTTGTTAAAGGACTTCAAGTTGAGTCTTTGTGACAATGACCAACACGGGTCCAGTGGTGACGCAGTTAGTTTTAATAAGTGCATGAAGAGGAGTAATAGTAAGATGCTAATGTGATCGCTGTGCAGATGTGGCACACTGAGCTACTGTAACTCTGCTTGTCAAGAAGCATCACTGCTGACCTTTTAGAGGAGAGACCTCACAGAAAATAACCAATCGCAGCGGTGATTAAACCAGCAGTGGCATTTAACGCTAAAATAAAGACAGCATTCTCATGAAGGTTTTTGTGAAAATATCAAATATAAAGATCACCACGGGTGCTTCGCTTGTCACTGCAGACGTTTGACATGATACAAATTTGTTAGTGCATGCAACAATGGAAAACTGCTTTTCATTCCCTCAGTAATTTTATAGCCTCTGGAAACAAAGCTTTGTGGGGTATATAGGAATCAGCTTGTGCATCAGTCCATACTTATATGATTATTGTAAGTGCAACTCCTCCTAAACAAATTGGTGGATTGGTGGATTCAGTGTTTTGCAGTATCCCGTAATGCCCTGCGCACTCAGTAGTTCTACCAGAAAGACGTTAAAGATGTTAAAGAGTCTTTAGTGGTGGTCCCCATCACACCAGGAGAATGGGTTGCAGATCTCAGATCCTGCCATTGGTAAAGGCAGGGGTGGAGCCTACCCCCAAAAACTGAATGAAGAAATTTTACCTACTGTGGTAGTAAGACAGGAACTTGAGGCCTAAGAAAGAAACAAAGTAGTTAGTGTCTTACAGCCAATGTGTTATCTTCCAACTTACCCTTATAACAATAAAGCAAACAAAGTAGGTGACTAGTAAGGGGGAGTGTGTCAGTTTTGTCTGTGGTTAGTGGCTGTTATGTGACAAATTGTTTAGATACATTTAATTAACCCGGTCACCGATACAGTTTCAAGATCGGTGGAGGGAAATAGATCAGGGGTGAAAGACAGAGTGAGAGAATAGGGACACAGTGAAAGAGATTGATTTGGGAAGATTATACATCGGACTCTTGTTTATAACTCTTGTTGGAGTTTGATGTATTTTTGTTGTCATTGGTAGTATGGCCATAGCAGATGGCTATACTTATAAAACATCCAGGGAGTTTTTCCTTACCACTGTTGCCATTGTGCTTGCCCAGGGGGTGGGTAAGGTTAGACCTTACCCATGTGAAGCGCCTTGGGGCAACTATGTTGTGATTTGGCGCTATATAAATAAATTGAATTGAATTGAATTGAACTGAAAGAGAACTTGATGGGAAACTGTGCTGCTCTCTTAGCCGGGAAATCAGTGTCCAGGACCACGTGGTCATGGAATAGTGTGATTGGAAAACAACGTACAGGACCAACTGTATGGTCCATTGCAAGCCGGGACACTGGCTCACACTAACTAATGACTCACACTAAGACAGAAGGAGAGATTGATAGTGGTGAGACTGGTGTGCCAGGCACTGGGTCACCTGTATAGTTTCCTGAAGCACTGGCACAGCGTAACAAAAGAGCGGGGGAGAGAGAGAGAGAGAGGATAGCATTAGCGTGAAAGAGAACTTGATGGGAACCATGCTGCTCTCTTAGCTGGGAAACTGGCATCCAAGACCATTTGGTCATGGACTAGTGTGATGGAAAACCACGTACAGGACCACCTGTATGGTCCATGGCAAGCCAGGAAGGACACTGGCTGAGGACTTACACAGAAAGAAGGAGAGATTGACAGAGGGTGAGACCATTATGAGAGACCAAACCTCTCAGTAGAGAGGCTAAATCAGGAGTCCATGAGCTGAGTTAATACGATGCCGCAGGTGTGACGTGGAGTTTGAGACTACTGTCACGAGTAGTGTTGAATCAGATCAACCCTCAGGATATATTCATGTTTATAAGCATTCAGGGTTTCCAAGACCCATGGTGGAGTGCTGGCAGGAATATGAGATGTTCAAACAAATTAACACAGGTCACAAGGGAGCAGCAAATTTCTCACACTGCCACTGAGGAGTGATTACAAAGAACATCAAGAGGTCAGTGACAGCCTCTATTTCAGCAGTACTGACATATAAAATAAACAAGATGGACATGTAAACTGTAGGCAAATGTACAAGCTTGTAAGGCTCAGGTAAGCCAAAAGAAGGCATTAAAAAAGCATAGCCAAATTACTCACATGTATAAACCAGCACAATGTTGAGTATTAGTGGCAATATGCTGGATTGAATTACACAAGGCCACTCAAATTTTGGAGAAAGATCCTCTGTAAACACTGGCACGCTGAATGCCTAAGGTGGTCTTTATAGATACAATAAGGCATGAAGCAATGCTGTCTGATGTTAATAGCAAAATATATAGTTGTGTGTGGGTATATTTTAAGGTGCGGTAGAAGCTGGTTTTTCTGCCAGCTTTAGCGGGTTGAATTGGGGTCGATTGACCAGCTATTTGGCTGGTTTTAACATGCAGACCTGGCAACATGCCCAGTGTCAGAGCAAAAACATCACCGCTGCCAGACGGCCATATGTCAACAACAGCAACGAGAAAGAAGAGTGAGTGCATTACCTGGAAGGACAATCGGATTCAGGAGAAGCGAGGCTGCACAACCCTACCGTGATGAGTTGGAGACAAACTAGCAGATGACCTGGACATGAGGAGGAGCTGCAGCATGTCCAGCTGAGGTAGTGTCCCATCGGCCAGGCATGAAGGCTCTGTGATGGAGGGCGCAGCCAGCAGAGGAACAAAGTGGGCGGAGAGGGAGCAGTAGATGAAGACAGCTGAAGGCTGGGACTGTAGCAATCATCAAAGAGTCCCATCCAGGACAACGTTGTGGTGGGACCAGCAGAGGGCGGAGAAGTGCCAAGCGCCATTCTCTGACCTGAAGGCCTGGCAGATTAAGTGGGCCATTCTCGCCTCTCAGGGTGCGGTCACACTCAAAGACTAAACGAACCAGACTTAGGTGATCGAGACTTTTCTCCACAGGGGGCAAAATCCACAAGCAGACGGCCTCGGTCACACTACCAAGTGATCAAACGCGCCAAAGGCAAAACCCTTGCTGGCGATACGTCATCACGTCGTGTGATCACATATGCAAACAGTGACGCAATCAAAAAGCGTCCGCTGTACTCCAGTCCCGTATTTTAACACGGCATAATTAAGAATATTTCTTTATATATGTGATGTGTGATCATGATATGATCACACATCACATCACACACATGATCATGATATGTGATCATTCACTTTCATGTCTGTCACGTCAGCTCACTC
>OMMV01174046.1:0-14808 GCA_900302635.1 Chatrabus melanurus | reverse complement strand
TGTTTCGTTGCGGAGGGCTCTATTTTGGAATACGCGGGTATGAAATTGTCCGAAGGCAGTTCCTGTGCATTTGAGACGATGTATCTCATCATCAATGTTGATCATGGCTGCCCAGGTATGGAAAGTGGCTCACGTTTTCCAGAACCTGTCCATTGAGTGTTATAGCAGGAGCTCTCGGGTGAGTCTGGAGAGGAGGTGGTTGGTCCAAGATTTGAGTTTTCTTCAGGTTGATGTGCAGACCAAGCTTGGTGTAGGCTTCGTCAAAGGTTTTGAGGATCTTCTGAAGTCCGTCCTCTGTGTGGGACGCCACGCTGTTATCATCGACGTATTGGAAGTCCAGGAGGGAGGTGGTGTTCGTTTTGTTATTGGATCTCAGCCGACTGAGGTTGAAGACTTTCCCATCGGTTCTGTAAATGATGTTGCTTCCGGGGTGGTAATTTCTCTGTGACCAGGTGCATGATGGTGGCAACAAAAACGGTGAACAGTGTCGGGGCGATGACACAGCCCTGTTTTACTCCAGATTTGACCTTTAAAGTTTCAGTCTTTGGCCCATTCACCAGAACCGTGGCAGAGAGAAAAGAGTATGATACACATAGTGCTGTGCTATAAGAGTAACTAAGGAGATCCTCGGTTCGATTTCCCTTAAGAGAGGAACATCACTACCATCCCTTTGCGCAAGGTCCTGAATCCCTAAATCACTCTGGGTGTGCAGTTGAGCGCCTCGCATGGCAGCACACTGACACTGGTGTCACTTTCACTTTATTTATTTATTTATTTTATTTTATTATTTTTGTGTGTGTGCAAATAGGCGAATGTAAGCCATCAGTGCAAAGCATTTTGAGTGTCTGCATCAGATGGAAAAGTCTTATAGAAATGCAGTCCATTTGCAGAACATTCTGTGGTCATTTTAATTCCAGAAAAAGCTGAGAGGAGGCATCAATTCTGTGTTCATGCCATGTGTTCTGAAGTTGCATATGTGTGAATTATCAGCGGGGAAGTTTTACGGCTGCACTTCACTCTGAAGTCATTATCAGCGATCTACTTTCGGGGCTTATTGTGACTATTTCGAGGGAGCACGACTCGGATCCTGCTGAGATTCATCATTTTCTCGGTGATTGTTCCAACAGTCAGCTTTGCCACAACCTTGGCTCCTTCTAACACTCATGCTTTGAGTGTAAAATGGCCTCAGGTCATTGTCTTCTATCTTTCATATCTTTTTGAATGGATTTTAGCAACGAGAAAGAAGCAGGACGGTTTATGTGTAGAACAGGACAAATTTCACTAAGTTATGTTGATTTATTTTGAAATATGTAGTCCCTATTGATGACTGGGGTCATGCAGAAGTGTGGACTAAATGACCAGAATATGCAAAGAGTGGAGGTAAATTCTTCCCTTTTCAAGCAGTGCTTTTGTTCCAGTCAGACACATTTATTCTTTCACGTGCTACAATTTCGGACTTTTGTTGTGCCTAAAATTTGAGTTGTTGTTAATTACATTTCACACAAGCTTCAGAAAGGAAGAGAATGTTTTCTTTACTTTTCCAAGGACAGATCCCCCATTCCAAATCGAGCGATATTTAGCTTCGTACCGCAAACAGAAATATGTTCATAAATAAATGCAAATGAAACAATTTTGTATCATTAAAACATGCAATAAAAATGTCCAAAATGCTCTCACGTAGTTAAATACAAACATGAGACGAATGTGTGACACAGTTATTGCCACACTTTGATGAATTTACAGTCATTAAAGATGTATTCAACTTCATTTACAGCAACATTTATTTTTTAATTCTGTATTTAAAATTCAGGAGTACCAAGAACAACAAAGTTGCATCTGTGTTTTACCTCATCGTCCAGGCCAACAAGGTTACTGTGGCTCATCCTGAATTTGCTTTTTTTGTCAACGTTTGTTCAATTATTAAAATCTACTTGCGTATGCTAGTCTAAAGAGAAATGCAGCTTTGTTAGTTTCAAAGCAGGATCCATCAAGACTGTTTAGGGGCGGCTGTTGCAACAGGAAGGAAAGTTGCAGCCCATCACAAAAATGTGGATGTGATTTGATTTTTCTTGCTTATTTTGTTTTATGACATCATATTAAGAAATGTCATGATCTGAGGTTCACTCTCTGGGTGCAGTTTGAGTTATTATCATCGTTTGCTTTTTTTGGTCAGTTTGTTGGCAGGACTGCTTAAATGTAATGAACCAGTATTTTTATGACTATGCACTCTTAGATTTTGTGGTAGCTCTATAGCAGGGATTCATAGTTGTGAGTATTGATTGTCATCAACTATAGCCTTGATCACACTACCACTCCAAATCGGATTTTTAGCATACCCAAATTGTATCTAGCTTCATCTCTGGCAGTGTGGACAACGAAAAACCACATGAAAGCTGATTCAAACCACATACGGAGGTGGTTTCGAATATGATTCTGATCGGATTTTTGCAGATCTGGTTCAATCTGAACGCCTCGGTCGCTCAAATAGGATTTCAGTGTCATTCTGTGAGTGACGCAGGGGACGCACAACTCGGCAGTCTCCTCTGTCATTCGTGCCGTGTCACTGGAGGACACTGTGTCTCCATTTTCTGTCTGTGTCACTCGCTGTGCGAGTCCTTGGACGAGCGCCCCGTTCCACGCGCGCCCCGCTCCAAGCACAAAAGGCGGCACAACTCAGCACTCTCCTCCGTTTTCGGTCACTTCTTCGCCATTAGAATAAAGTTTGCGGTGCGGCTCCACATTACCATTTGGGACAGAAGCAGGCACAGCTCGCTGTCATCCGTTTTATTTATTTGTTTGTTTTTCCTGGGCGTAGCCGGTTACCGTAGAAATCAATGTGGATAAGACTGTCAATGTGGACAACCGCAGGTCGGTCAGTCAGTGAGATCAGATTTGAATCAGATATGCAATAAATCTGATTTGAACTGGCAGTGTGAACAAAGCCTATGACTATGTTGGACCTGCCTTGGAATTGATAGCATTAAAACAACATAAGAGAGAGCTGAATGAAGGGGCGGAGCCATCATTTTACAAGAAGTTTTTTAAGAAGGTTTTTGTCTTTTGTTGTCATTTTTGTTTCCCAGTGTAACCGAGAACCATCAGGGCTCCTGTGGTTCAGAGGACCTAAAGATTCTGTTATTCTCCAGTAGCTTCATTAGTCACCGATGCTCTGAACTGAAGGCAGGTAATTCCACATATGATCACTGACGTGCAAACAAAAGTGCCCTGACAAAAATGTCAGCTTTAGTGAAACTGGGTGCGACGGGTGATGGTGGGGGGTGTGTCGCATTTTGGCGTGAACAGACAGGCGATGTGCAGCCTGATTGATTGCACTCACATATCAGCGACAGCAGGCTGCTCTTGTTACACGCGAGCGGCGGAGGACTCGACATCCCACCAGAGTGACGGCGTTCACTGTAAGTGAAACGGGTCGTAGTGAGATCACGGTGATAACGTGCAGTAGAGACATGCAGAACAGAGTTACACGCCGTTTGAATTTCACTCACAGCCTGTTGTGTTTTACATTATTTTCCATTCTGAATCTTTTCAGCTTCATTTTTATCAGACAAAACAGGAAAATGAGTGCTAAATACAACCCCAAATCAGAAAAAAAAGTTAGGACAATATGGAAAATGAAAAGAAAAAAAATGCAGTGATTCTTACATTTACTTTGACTTCTACTCAGCTGCACGTTTTGTGACGAGGACCAGAACGAGAGCACATATTACATCTATTTTAAAATCCCTGCACTGCCTACCTGTGTGTTTCAGAATCAATTCGAAGATCCTTTAATTGTTTTTTAAATCTCTTAATGGTCTTGGTCCTAACTATTTATCAGATCTGCTTTTGACTTATGAGCCTTCCAGAACCCTCAGGTCTTCAGGTCGAGGTCTCTTATTAATTCCTACGTTAACACTAAAACCTATGGTGAAGCCTCTTTTCGTTATTATGGTCCACGTCTGAAGACCTGAGGGCAGCTGAGAGTGTCGACATTTTTAAAAGCAAACCCAAGACCTACCTTTTTTTAGCCTGCTTTTCACGAGATGTGTATTTATTATTGCATACATACATGCGTCTACGTTGGCCCAAACGTCGAAGTGAAATTGTGCCTTTAGAGGCGTTTGCAGGAAGAACGGGACAAAATGACGCCTGAAGCGCTTAATCGCTCGGTGTCCTCAATGCCAAAACATCTTTTAAGTGTTGTGAGAAGGAATGGGAACATTACAAAATGGTAAATGCTTTGGCGTCCCAACTTTTTTTTTTTTGGAATGTGTTTCAGGCCTTAAATGCAGGAGTGGATGTATATTAACAAATGAAATAAAGTTGACCAACAAAACATGAAATATTTTGGGTTCATACTGTCTGCAATGAAATAGAAGTCAAAGTAAATTTAAGAATCACTTTTTTGTTTGATTTGCATTTTCCATATTGTCCTAACTTTTTCTGATTTGGCCATGTAATTACATGGCCATTTCATTAGGTACAGCTTGATTGTACCGGGTAGACCCATTTTGCCTTCAGAACTGCCTTAGTTCTTGGTGCTGCAGTTTCAACAAGCTGCTAGAAAAGTTCCACAGAGATTTAGGTCCATATTGTCATTATGGCATCACGGAGTGTCAACACCATTACACCACCACCACCTTAGCTGTTGACACAAGGCAGGATGGACCCATGATTTCATGTTGTTTACACCGAATTCTGACCCTACCCTCTGAATGTCACAGCAAAAATTGACTCATCAGACCAGGCAACATTTTTCCAATCTTCCATTGTCCAGTTTTTTTTTGTTGTTGTTGTTGTTTTTTAATCCTGTGCCCACTCTAGTCTCAGTTTCCAGTTCTTAATTGACAGGAAGTGGCACCCAGTGTGGTTTTCTGCTGCTGTAGCCCATCTACTTCAAGGTTCAATGTGTTCAGAGATGTTCTTCTCCACAGCTTGGATATAACGAGTTATTTGAGTTGCTGGTGCCTTTTTTTCAGCTCCAACCAGTTTGGCCATTCTTCTCCGACCTAAGTCACCAACAAGGCATTTTGTCCCAGAGAACCACCGCTCACAAGATGTTTCTTCTTTTTTCTGGCCATTCTAAGTAGACTCTAGAGATGGTTGCACATGAAAATCCCAGTCGATCAGGAGTTTGTGAAATACTCAAATCAGCCCATCTAGCACCACAACCATGGCTTCCCTCAACAATCTGATACTCAGTTTTAACTGCAGCAGATCCTCTTGACTGTGTCCACATGTCTAAATGGATCTATATTTTTCCACATCATTGGCTGATTAGATATTTATAATCGTGAGCAGTTGAACAGGTGAACTGTGAATGCATGTGTTCTCCAGGCATGATTCTATGCAATAGTTCTATTCTATTCATTCATGCAGGAAAAAAGATCATACTTCATGCATGTTCTTATACATGATAGAACAGAACAGACTGGAATAGAATAGTAAGTTACAGAATCATTGTGGAGTGAACATGAACTCTGAGACATAAATTGTGCATTTTGACATAACTTATCTGAAAGTAAGATTGTGGGGGTAAACAATCCAAATTAAAGTGACAACATATGACTATTTTATTGTTGATTAATCTTCTGAGCGCACTTTTACAATTCATTAACTACTAAAACATGAGGGAAAAAATTAATAGTCGATGAATGCTGCATTCACAGAGTTGATGATGTCATCAAACACCAAATTTTGTCCAACTTAAATATTAAAATCCGAAGTTCAGTTAAATTCAAATTGCTGTGATGTAATCAACCAAATGCAGGAAATCTTAATTTATGGGGACGTTGGCCCAAGCAATAGGTTTAATTATTTTTTTAACCCTTTCTTGACTGAATACAGTACTGCAAATTCAAGTTATCTTTTTGGTATACATGTCAATTTTGTCATCAAAAACATCATTTTGAACAACTCTGTTGGCAGCAAACAGCTTTATTTATAAAGCAGTAAGCGGGACGTATATGTCCCAGTTGTACCTTATGGTGGGATACATGCATCCCATCAGCAGTGAACATGCAATAATAATAATACCGAATAAGCCTTTGAGGCATATATCAAATAAAAACTACTACTGTTCAACATGTGAGCTAATGGTGTGACGGCGCTGAGAGCACGCCAGTGAGAAGCTGAACATACTGTAAAAAAAGCAAGTTATAAAACTGCAACTTTTGTCAAAACAACTTAAATCATCTTCAGCTGTTTAGATTTGAACACGGGGCCCAGTTTTTGTTCAGTTCAGCTTTTAGATGACAATAGATTCATTGGGGGGATTTATCTGACCTACATTTCACAGCTCTGTAATGGAAGTGGTGTTGAAAAAGCATCCAGACAGTCTCACTGTGTGACCTCTCGTCCTTACATAGTCACAGGGGGGAAACCCCGGCTTCAGTGAGTAAACGTCCGACCACATATTTGTTCCATCTGCCCACTCAACCAGCTGACTCTAATTAGTTCAAGTCTTCAGGCAGGTAGACGAACTAATCAGTGAAATCACCTGTTTTAGGTGCACAGGTAGAAGCTATACATGGTCGGACTTTTACTCACCTCGACAGTGGGACGGCACTCTGCCGCTGCCTGCTCAAGGTGACTGGAAATATGGCTGCAGAATGGCTGAATCTGGAGGGGATTCAAAGTTTGGACCTCATCATTGTCATTGCTAGAAGTCAAAAGCTGGTTGATGTGGTAATTTCACCGTGCAGCCAATGGGTCTGGTCAGGTCAGGTCTGGGAGCACAGGCTGGTGCGTCCACACCTCTCAAAAGTAACCATCTATCTGCTACAGCCGGGTGACACGAGGCTGTCCCCTTGGTCTTCTCCAGCTGTTGGGGTCCTCAACACTGAGGCACCTGCATGCTCGATTGTGCACAGCGAAACACGCACATGGCCAAAATGTCGTAGCTGGTGTTGGAGAGGGGTCATTATTCCGAAGGACCATTGGTCCGAAAATTAGGGTTAGTTAGTTAGTTAGTTACGATTGGGGTTTTGGGGGCTTGCTCCCCAATTTTACAAGTAAAATCCTTACTTGCTGGGTATTTTATAAATATTATGCATATTTCTACCTATAGGACGGGTCCCTTAAAACTAACTATTTTGCTCCATTTTACTAAGTTTGAACTGCATATTAACCATTTTTAACAGTTTTCGGACCAATGAGTCTTTGGAATATTGACTAGTCACCGCTGGCGTTCCCTCACAATGCAAGTGAAACTCGTTATCCGAGTCTCCCTAAGTAACCTCCCAGTTGACACAAAGTCATTCCAGCAGTACCCAAGGATCCTCCAAAGAGACCTCATACCAAAGATATTCAGTTCTTGCCTTAGGTCTACTGGTTAGCATCCAGGTCCAGAGATGTAATGCAAACAATCTGATTTTTCACTTTTACTTCTTTGGAGGAGTCCTGGAAACATGTTCAGCAAAAACCTTGAGTGTTTTAGAGTCTGAAAAATTAAATAAACCAAGCTGTGATGAAGCATATTTTCAGACAAATCCAGGTTTAAGGTTTATTTCGAGCTGAAATCAGATTCAACAGTGTTTTGAAGGCTGTTGTAATTTGACCCTGCTGGATTACTGTCGAGCCATTATTTGACTTTCAAACCATACCCTTGTTCTGAGAGGAAATTTTTTTTTTCTTCTTTGATTTTATGGCACAAAAGTTTCACGTCTGCAAAACAGCTCTGATCTCAGGAGTCTCCACATGCGGCATTGATTCTGCCTCTGCTGAGAAAAAGGATGAAGAATGTCAGTGAATATTTGCTTTCACGATGAAAAAAAGCAGATCTGCTTTTCATTGGACAGCTTTCACCCTGAATGTGGCTTTGGATGAGACAGTGGGCGGACACGTTTCTTCTGCTTTAATTCTAAATCACTGTCACAAACATAAGGAGTAAAGAAAGGCATGTCATCTGGTAATTATGAGTGGGAGGATTGATCCCAAAATACCGGTACTACCGATGCTATGGTCTTCTTTTTGTCAAGATGGATTCGAGTGTCAATATGATCTATACCTGTTTCGGTTTCTCTATTCTTCTTTATAAGTTCTATGACACTTCGTCTACATCATCCCCATCCACCCAGCTGTAAATGGGTACCGACCTTGGATCGGGAAGTAACCTACGATGGACTGGTGTCCCGTCCAGGGAGAGTTATAGACTCTTATCCGCTTCAGTATCTGGGAATAAGCGACAAACGGTGCTCACGGCCTTTATAGGACTTACTTCTTCATCTATGTAGTTGTAGATTTCCCTTTAGATTATTGGGTTAAAAAAATAGACACTTAATATACAAATATTAATCTCATCAAGTGCACCAATCTCAACCCATTTTACCTGGTTGTTATTATTATGATTATTATTGTCTTAGGGTTTTAGTGAGTATTATGCCATGGACACGCTCAGGATTTGATTTTTGCCTTCATGGTCCGACATGTTCTCATGTTGTGTTTTGTATGATATGATACAAAGAGTTAAGTGCAACATCTTGTGCATATTGTTAGGAATGTTCATGCCATGCACAATGCGTGTTTCGCATTTAACGTTCAGAAACATGCATTTGCATTTTGGTTAGGGTTATAATAATAATACTAATAAGTATAAGAAGACTTAACTTTTTTTTTGCCTTGCGGTTAGTGCGACCGCTTTCAGTGCGGAAGGTTCCCGGTTCGAATCCAACCTCTGCCCATTCTCCATGAAAAAGTGGAGATGCGTCAGGAAGAGCATCCGGCATAAAACTTGTGCCAAATCTATATGCAGATCCATGTGGGATCTCCTGTGGCGACCCCGAGTTTCAATTGGGAGAAGCCGAAAGTAGATTATTTTTGTTGATCAGATAATCTGCCATTTAGTTGTCAGTGACGTCATCACCACTTCCCAGTGGAGGAATACGTGGGATACGTATGAATTTGGCTCTAAAAAAAAAAAAAAAAGTACGAATATGCCCAAATTTTTGTGCATTACTTTTCGTACATTTTACTATGAATTTTTCATGAGAATTGGCCGCACGGTCTCATGGAATGTGAAGGGGACTAAATTGTGGTGACGTCTTTTCTTGTGAGACCCATCACGGCAACTCTGTTGTCAGCTAAATATCATAAACAAATACTGCAATGTTAACAGACAATCAGATTACATTGTTTCTTGTTTTACATTTGGTTTAGAGCATCTCACTGCACAAAGCTCAAAAATATGAAAAAGAACAAGGTGTGCAATAATATATTATCAGTCAAGACCCTCCATCCATTTTCTGAATCTGCTTATTTCAATTAAGGGTCACGGCCGGGGTGCTGGAGCCTATCCCAGCGGTCATTGGGCGAGAGGCGGGGTTCACCCTGGACAGGCCGCCAGTCCATCGTAGGGCTGACACTTTCACGCTTTCACCGACGGTCGATTAGACTTAACCTGCATGTCGCTGGACGTGGGAGGAAGCTGGAGCACCCGGAGGGAACCCACAAAACATGCAAACTCCACACAGAAAGGACCAGGTCGGAAGTGAACCTGGGACCTTCTAGCTGTGAGGCAACAGTGCTAACCACTAAGACACCGTGCTGCTCAGTCAAGACCAGTTTATCTTAAAGTACAATAAAAAAGGAAATAAGTCAAAATTTGTTGTTTCCTGAAAAGAAAGAAAAAAAAACTTCAATGATTTGATGATCAAAACAGCTGATGATTATGTTTCTGTTGATCGATTAATGGACGGATCGTTTAGGCAGCACATTCTGGCTTTGTGATGTTTCGAGGACACGCAGTGTGAATCTGTTCTGTGGCGTGTTGGGGGAAAAAAAAGGTAATTTGAAATGCTGCACCCTGGGATAGCGATGCAAAGTGTGTCATGTGCGCAGGCTGCGGTGCTGGAGTCGGTTCCTCCTGCTGTGCTTTGTTGATTCATTAACAGCAGGCCCGCTAATGCAGCCGGTGATTCAGAGAGATCAACGGCCAGATTTGTTCCACGCTTTGCTTTCTGCTGTTGTTTTTAAATAAAAGATGCTAATCAAGAGGTACGGAAGAGACAAAGGCTCTCGGTCCCAAATAAAATGATAAGACTCACAGCAATCGTGTGAGGAAAATTAAGGCTATGTAGCAGATATTCAAGTTATCAAGTATGTAATTCTGCAGTCATCTGTCAGAAATGAAATATGGAGCGGCAGACGGAAGCCAAAGAATTTGTTGGTTCAGTCTTCCAACAGGAGGTCGCGTTCCACCTGGGAACCCCAAGGTGGCTCGTGTTGGAATACCTTCCAAAACAATATGCAAAAAGAATAATTGGAATTCCAACTTCAAAATAGCAGATGCAGCAACGGGTAAGGAAATATTATCATCACAGACTGTTTATTTTAACTAATTTGAGCCCATAAACGGTTTTAGAAATCACAGAAACATGTCTGTTTAATGGACGGTGTTGTCGAACAAGCTGGAGGACGCTCCTTTTACAATGAATTGTCCAAAATATCTTCTCATTCAGCATCCTCTGTGCTTCCTGAGTGGCCCCTAATATATAAAATGCACTTGGGATGCTGTTGCCGTCACGTTTTCCATCTTTTGCTATTGATTTTCTGTAGCGTTGTATGTGGCTACAGTCAGAATGAAACAAATACTCTTTGCTTCTGTTGAAGGTCCAATCACTGGATATATTCTCTTCGTGCCCTGAAATTAGGACCAGAATTACAAAATGAATGTTTGTGTTGCTTCTCTGTACTCTTTAAATTGTATACTGTATATTACAGATCATAGGAACTAAAGAGATATTTAACCTAATTTAGCAGATTTGACATTTTCCTTATTGGATGGACTGTATGGATTCTGCAGGGTTAATACCACCACACTGTATTACACAATAAACAAAACACAAAAAAAATGTTAAATTAGTCAATAAAAGGTCTTGTTTTTATTTATTTATTTGGATTGATTTGACCTTTCTGGCAACTGCAGATGGAATTTAGCTAAAGTAGCTAACTTTGACACAGGTGCAAATTGTTTTAAATCAATGAAATTTTAATCAGAAATCATTTAATCATTCTGTTGAAATGAAATTAAATTGTAGACTGTTAGTCCAGGAAATCTGGCCCATTTTAGAACTCTACTAGGAACAAATTGCAATAGAATTTTTTTCACCACAGTGCATATTTATGAGGTCTCCAGAACACCATATTAAAAGTCCTAAGGCATCCGAGTTGCAGAAACTCTGGTAATAGGTCAATGAAGGATTACACAGGGGTTGGGATTTAAAAATCCTCCAATCATATTGAAATGTATACCATAATCTTTGTTTGATCCTAAAGATCCTAAAAAGGTATAGTTTGGACTATCTATGACTGAATGTTATGGAGTTATGGGGTAAAAACAGCAAAAATGGTGACAAAGGTCAATGTCAGTTTGTACAGGGGTCAGAAGTTAAAAGTTGCTCCAATTTTGGTAAAAAGTGATGCAAATTACTGGTACCTTTTTAGAATCTTTATAAGACAAATAATATGGTATATGTTTCAATATGATTGGAGGATTTTTAAATTCTGACCCCTGTGTAATCCTTCATTGACCTATTACCAGAGTTTCCACAACTCAGATGCCTTAGGACTTTTAATATGGTGTTCTGAAGACCTCAAATATACACTGTGGTGAAAAAACTCTGTTGCAATTTGTTCATAGTCCAGTTCTAGGTTGCCTGGACTATGTATGAACAGCAAAATTATCCATTTCCAATTGGACTTTTTTTTGCTGTGGTCACCACAAAGCCTTTCATGTTGACAATGGCATTTTTATTGTGTTACAATGTGCAAAATTATGCTCAGAAAATGCAGTTGTGTCTGCGACACTAAGCCTGGCTCATGTTTCGCACATTCATGGACACTGCAGAGTGCACGAGGAAGCGTGCCGCCAAAATGAACCAGCAAAGCAAAATGATGGCCAGATTTCCTAAATCAACCTTCACTCAAATAAAGAGATACTCAAATGTTCATTTTCCTGTTTGTGTCTGAGTTTGTATCAGGAAAAAAAAAAAGGTAAAAGAGTTCCTTCTGCTTTGTGGTGACAATCAGAATGGCTGAAAGTCCCGGTGTAGAGGAGCATCATTTGTGTAAAACTGCCAGGAAAGAAAAATAAACACGAGTGGCGAGCCGCATCCCTTACTGGACAAAGACGCTGACAAACCTTCTTTATTGTTCGCTTTGATCAGTCAGATTTTTTTAATACTCAGAATAAAACTCTGAACCATGGTGAAAGCATTAAAATAATCACCATCAAATTTCCCCCTGCTATCAAGAAGCGGCTTCTCTCTGAGCTTTGCATCAAGTTGATAGGAAAAATCACGCCTCCTCATTTGCAGTGTGTGGGATGTCTGTCTGGGTAACTCAGCCACCTGCTGCAACTCCTACATTTATGCATAAGTCTTTTCTTCTACAAGTGCAATTAAATTAGTGTCACTCTCACACTGCTTTGAACTTAATTCTAAACTTTCGCTCGGTGCGGCTATGCTGCCACCAATCATGGAAACTTGTCTGGAAAAAGGTAGAAATGGGCCGCAAATGTTCAGACGGGTGGTGTCATGTTGTTACTTAGCAGCCCAGCTTTATTCCTCACAGCTTGCCATGGCAATTGCTTTCTGGCCCTCAGCTTCCAGATAAGTGACCAGTTTTCTGTGCTGTACAGCTGTGACATGGATTATCTTCTCATTTATTTATTTTTATTGCAGAAATAACGAGGCGCTTCGAGCCTGATCAAGGCTGTGGCTACAGACATACTTTGCAGTCCTGAATTTTAACAACAGAGTTTAAAATATACGCAACAAAAATATAAAGGCAATACTTTTGTTTTCAATTTTTCACGCATTGAACTAAAATATCTCAGGGTTTTTTTTTCCCCGATGTACACAAAAGCCTTATTTGTCTTGAATTTTTGTGAGCTCTGTACCTTTGCAAAGATAATCCATCCACCTTGCAGGTGTGGCAGATCAAGATACATATTAAACAGCATGATTATTGCACAGTTGTACCTTGGATTGGATATCAAGATGCTGTTTAATCAGCATCTTGATATGTCAGACCTGCCAGGTGGAGGGATTGTCTTTGCAAAGATGAAGTACACAGAAATATGGATTTTAAGACACTTGTAAACAAAAAATCAAGGAAAATAAACCTTTTGTGTGCAGAGAAGAAATCTTATTTTACTTCAAATTGTTAACAATGGAAGTGAAAAACAATGTATTGCATTTATATTTTTTGTTGAGTATATGTTCAGAAATAAGTGCTAATGAAGCATTTTCATATAATCAGAATATTTAATAAAATGTCCAAAATTACTGAACAAAAATGCTTTCATATAGTCAAAAAATATATATGCAGACATAAGGTGTGGAAAACAAAATATGGATTGTTATCCAGATACGCACCAAATCTCACTTGCTCTTCGATATTAGCACTCTGCATATACCTATTTTTTACTTATGTATTTTTTTAAACAACTGTGCATCATCTCTTGAGAATTTCATGGAAATGATGAAAAATCTCACGAAAGTGGAACAAAATCACCAATATTTACAGAGATATGTAAAGATGAATTTTGAAGTGCATATAAGTAAAGGGGTCAATCCAGGATTTTTTTTTTCAACTTTGAAAAAATAAAATTTGCTCAAGAGAATGGTTACCTGTTAGAGCACTTCAAGTGCTGGCGGAGGTATGTGCTCTACGAGTGCCGTTCTAGTCTATCTATCTATCTATCTATTTTTGCTAATCAGAGATATATAAAAGAGCCACCAGTACCCAGCCATTAAAAAAAAGGGTAAAGCAGAGAAAAGAGCAGTGTGGGCATCAAAGAAAATGTAAAAACTGTGGACCAGCTCTGATAACTGTGGTGGAATCATAAAGTAGTTGGTGTGAGATTGCTGTAACTGGGCTGTAATGATTCAGTATGCTTTATTCATTTTGTATTTATCGAATTCATATGCAGTAAATAGTAAAATGAGGCTTTTGTGGAGTCACCATTAGATCTCTTCACCTTTTATGAACATTTTATTTGATAAAACCTAAATGAATTTTACCACTGACCTGCAGCGTTTCATCAAAGAATACAACCCATCTCATTTAATTTACTTTGTAAACAGCAATAGCATAATTTAACAAAATCAACGGGGCATAATATAAACAGATACAATCTCAAAAATAATAAAATATTTAATAAATGTAACCTGCACATAAGGACATCATTTCACTGCAGCCACATATTGAAAATGTCGCTGCTCATTTGTTGAAGTGTTAGACACTTATCAAATTTGTCTTGCTAAATGGTGAAATTTGCATGAAGCCAGAACAACAATTAGGTACAATTAGGCAAATTATAAATGATTTTAATAATACCCGTGTGAATTTTCTTGCTGGGGATTTTTCACACTTCTTTTTCCTTCCAAACATCTGAGGATTACTGTGAGCCAATGAACATTCTTAATGGCTTTGATGCAATTTTAGATGCAAATTCACGCGGCTTCCTTTCTTAATTATAGCGATCATCTTTTGGATTTTGATCCAAATTTTAATAACTTATTGTTCGGGGATCATATTTGAAGAAATGTTGAGGTGTGATTTCACATCTGTGTTTTGGTTAAATTAAGAGCTTGAGCTTGTGATGATGTCACAATGCAAATTGATGCCATCCCATAACTAACGCCGCTGTACTCCAGGCATTCAATTTTTGGTTGATTCGACTTCAGCTGCCTGGACTCCTGCTTCCCTTCAGTGTGATGCTCGTGTCTCCACCTGCATCACAAATTTATTTGCAGCACCTTTGCATTGGATAATTTCCATGATAAATGGATGCATGAATTGTAT
>OMMV01174041.1:0-14748 GCA_900302635.1 Chatrabus melanurus | reverse complement strand
GACACGTAGCGCATGTCCCACCAAGAAAGCACGCACACATCACAGACAAAACACGATTCGAGCGCGCACCCCGACGCACAAGCCAATACCTCTGACGTCATCACTGCGTCATTCATCAGTACTTCATGCGTTCTTGTGGATCCTGCGTGCTGTACGCGATATGGAGGTGAATGGTTGGTGCAGTGTCTGCGATACATCAGCTCTGCGTGCGTGGACAGTGCGTGGACATGCGCGTGATGGACGCTGACATCGCCGGGTTCCCGCAACCACCACGCACCACCGACGCATGGATCACATCCTCCACACGCACACGTCACATGTTTCACGCTTTGGGTACGCATATTCCACGCCCGATTTCCGCAGGGGCACCGCCCACATCCATGTTCACGCACTGCCTATTTTTTGTGCAGTTCAAAACGGTTTTCGCGTACGTGCGCGCACGCCCGACCCCGCCCCCACTTTCGACGCATGGACACTTATGGATGTCGCAGGCTCCACCGCTGATTTACGCATTTCACGCTTGTTCCACGCACATTCGCGTGTACCCCAGATTTGGTGCGCTTTTTGTGCGTTTCCGCTGTGTGACAGGCCCTTAACCTGCATGTCTTTGGAAGCAGGAGGAAGCCGGAGCACCTGCAGGGAGCTCATGTAAACAAGGAGAGAACAGGCAAACTCCACACAGAAAAGACCAGGTCGGAAACAAACCCGGGACCTTCTTGCTGTGAGGCAACAGTGCTAACCACTAAGCCACCCTGCTGCCCTGATCTGATAATTATTATTATTGTTCATTCATTCATTCATTTTCTATACCCGCTTACTCCAATTAAGGGTCACGGGGGGCTGTAGCCTATCTCAGCAGTCACTGGGCGAGAGGCGGGGTGCACCTTGGACAGGCCGCCAGTCCATCGCAGGGCCACATATAGACAGACAAACACATTCACACTCACACCTACGGTCAATTTAGAGTCACCATGTTATTATTATTATTATTATTGTTATTATTATTATTATTATATAATCTGATTAATTATGAAATTGAAACATTTCTCCCAAAGTCTTTTTTGTTGTTGTTGTTATTCTTTAATTGTTTGACATTTTATATTTCAATTGCCCACACATATTCCAAAATTCACAATTCACACAATAAACGACTTGCGCAACGCATCTGCGCATGCGTGAGATTTTCCAAGCGAACTACTTTGGCTACCATACAAACCACTGCTCCAGTGAAATTTGTATAGGAGTACCGGCAGCGTACTGTGAACTTTAAAGCATTTTCAGGGTTTCAAGGCCTTAAGAGACTTCTAAGAGACGTATAACGATGACTGGTGTGCATGTTGGTATATACAACGGCACTAACGGCAGCTATAAGCTAAAACGGTGGCAGAGAAAATGCATGATTGTCCGGCACCAACAAAAAACGAGGAGAAATGTGGATTTAAACATCCGTTTGTTTTTATTCCATTTCCTACTGAGAAGAAAGACCCAGACGGACCTAAAAGATGGACAAAAATGTAAGTTTCTTGCAGATATTTAGTTTAACAGTATTTTGGAATCCGTGACAAATTATTCCATAGTTATTATTCCGAATACATTTAATATTTTCTCATCACTGTAAAAACGCCAGCTTCGGTTTTATATAATGTTTCAAAAATGAGCTTCGATTTCAACTCACCTTCCTTGTAATCATTATGAAGCCGATGTAGAAGCGATTACTCATCACTGTTTAAGATGCAGTCACACTATGACGTTTGGGCCAACGTGGACGAACGTATTTGCAAACGAGCCAAATTAGCCTCCGCTGATCACGGACACCGATATTTGCAAATACCTTCATTCCCCGTTGGCCCAAACATCATAGTGTGACTGTGCCTTAAGCAAATATTCGGCTAAATCGGCACACGGCGGCCACAGTTTTAGTCCCAGGGCTTCGTCCAGCCATCTGTCTGTTGTCTTCAAAGGGTCGGAGATTTGCCTCCAACCGTTAGCAAGGACATGTAGTCATTTTTCACAACTTCATTGTCCTCTTCCTCCGTCAAAACACATGGTAGATTCTGGACCGATGCGGCGCATGGAAGAGCAATCAGTTCTTGTTTACTGCCGGACACAGTATTGGGTGTCTCAGGCAGGTCCACGACGACTGCAAAAACGCTTTAAGTCATCAACTTTCCAAAGTTTAAACTGATCTAAATCATAGTAATCCGTACCGCTTTTCGCTATTTTGAGCTGTTGTGTTGTAGCCAAAAACTATACCAATCCCACAACGCATCGCGCGAGCTGAGATGCGCAAGTCGCTTATTATTTATTCTTTTAAAATTCCTGTTAAGCACAGACCTAAGACATGTTCTGACATCACTGAAGCTATGACAATCAAAATGTCTACCACAGATTTACAAAACACATTTTGTCTTTTTCTTACTTCAGTGTATATTCAGCCCTTTTACACCTTCTGAAAATAAGCTGCTCCTTCCAAAATTATTTACTCCTTTTTAAAGATCACCGGAGACCTCAATTAAGTCTGCTCACCACCTTTCTGGTAGGGCTAAATGGATTTATTTCTTCCAACAAATTGCTTCTCAACATGCATTAGAGGACAGGACATAGTGAACAGATTTAGGTCGACTACTTTACTGCACTGTAAAACCTCACAAGTTTGTCCAGCTCAAGTGAGGCAAGTGATTACCTCAAACCCATTAAATGAAGTTAACTCACAAAAAAGCCATGCATCAGTAATTATTTCATTTCAGTAAAATCAACTTGATAGATTGATAGACAGAGTTAAGCAAATAAGCCACTTTACCAAAGCCTAGGCATGTACCGTGTAAAATAAAGTAAGTGAATAGACAGATAAATCAGCGAGTCCATCCAGGCCAGATTGTTAACACGATAGCTTAAAAACAATAAATGCTCTCATCTGTTATGTCTTCAAATTAAAAGGGCATATTATGAGGACAAATTCATTAAAAACTGGAGAACTTTGATGTACCAGATCAATCAAAAAAAGCAACTTTGTTTTGCTTATACGATATCCCACAGATTTGCCTGCAAACTGGTGAAGACTGACATCTGCTGGATGATTGGAGAACTGTGGCTGGATGATGAAAAATTAGGAGCAGGTGTGGTTGTCAGTGACAGAGACATCGTTTCTGCACAGAAATGTAATAAATCAGAGAAGTAAATCATTATATTGTTGTTGATTCACAGCGGTTCCATTCTAAAACTTAAATAACACGTTCGCTAGTCCACATATTAATTTAGCCGTTGAAGAATAAGACAGTGAGGGAGGTGGTGTTGTACAAGTCTGCACAACACTGCAGAAAGGATTTTGTGTAAATGTAGCCAATGCAGATACTTCTTCTTACTGTCTGTCTCATTCGTATGGTTTTAAGGTACAAGTCAGGTTTTTTTTTTGTTTGTTGGTTTTTTTCATTTCCAAAGCCTTGGTCTAGTGCTTCTTTTCAAACAGTTTGTACCATATTTTCTGGACTATTCACTTTTCTTTTTTTTTGTTCTTTTTTTTACTTGTTTTGCTGGTCCAGAAAATACGATGATACTCATTCATAATAGTCCATCAACTACTCTAAAAATGTTAAATATGTCCTTAATGGGAGCAGGTAACTCAGTGGGGTAAGGCGTTGGTCTACCAATATGTTGGGTTTGCTTCCTGGTCACGCTACCCATCTATGTCTTTGGATAAGACAGTGCATCCGCATTGTCTCACACCACCCAGTTGTAAATGGGTGCTGGCCTTGTTTGGGGAAATAACCTGAAATGGACTGGCGTTCCATCCAGGGGGAGTTATAGACCCTCATCCGCTTCACACCATGGAATCCGGGAATAAGCACCAGCACCAATAGGCTTCAGAGTCAACACAGGACTTCTTAATGGCATTGTGACTTGAGCATGAGTCAAGAACACTTTGACATGTAGTACCCAGGGACTGAGCCACCTACTTTCTAGTTTCAGAACATGTCCTACCATTGGCACCATTGTCTGTAAGAAGTCACATTCTTTACACTGATGCATATAACCCATGCTATCTTGCTTGTTGATTCTAGCATTTATACATCTGAGTCTGTTTCATTAAACCAAACGACAACAAAAAAGCAAGAAAATAACGTTTAATAACCTCCCAGACAGATTCAGTCTTTGTCAGACATTTTGACTTAAAGGGAAAACAAGACAGATGAATTATAATTTGAAGCCAAATATCAATAACTGCGGTTTGGTTGGTAGAGCAGGTGGCTCATAAACTAAAAGGTCACTGGATCAATACCTAACTTCTTCTGTGTGCCGCAGCGCAAAAAGCTGCACCACTTTAGGACTTTACATTACTATGTTAATATAAGTTGATTTTAGACAAATGAAACATTTTTATTTTACTTAAACAAAATCAACATGCAGATCATAAAAATCAGAGTTCCGAAACGGTTCAATACGGGAATAAGGAGAGATAGAGATGGGTGACCCACTCAAAAAAGGAGCAAATGAAAGAAAAATTCCTTCAACACAAAAAGTTGTGATATTTGAATAATTTCAGTTAAACATTTGGAGGTAGTCAGTCGCCTCCAAATGTTTGAGTTGGACCAACTTATTAGGTTATCTCCAGTGTGGTATTTCTGGGAACCCACCAAGCAATCTTTAAGAGATTGCACACGATATCCTCTTACTGTAACCCCGACCTCTTAGAAAAAGCACAACCAGGCACCTTTTTGTAAATTCATATTTACAGCAATTTGTCTGACTCATCATGCATTATTACACTCATTACAGCCAAATAATTACCGTTTGTCAAAGTGCATCTACTGTTAAACTAGTTATTCCATATAACTAACAACATATGTCATTTATGAGGGCATGAATACATATAATTGAGCTCACATTTCAAAAATGTCTCTGCGCCAAGCCTGCGATTTGCTGCTGTGTTAGTCTGTTACGAGCAGATGATTTTCACTGCAGCACACTTTTAGATGAATTATTTGAGGCGCTTTGTGGGGAAAAAACATGAAATTAAAATACTATCTGAGCTTTATTTCATTGGCTACAGTGCTGGAGGGGGAAAAGAAATGTGCAGAGAAACAGGATCACATTTTACACATGCTGCAAAAAGTCACGGCAGCTGCAAAAAGAATGGCATTACTTCCCGATGTGAAAGTAGTTCAAACCTTTAAACTGCATTGAGATTTGTATTCCAATTACTGTAAGTGATTATATACATCACTGGGCAAGCATAAAGCCTTATAGTATAATGAAAATATTGAGTTGAATATATGGTTGATTCATGATATATTAGCAACGGGCACTCAGAGAGTCATACAAAAGAATTCATTGTGATTCATTGATACCATAATATGTGGTTCTACGTGGCTTTGACGTTTGATCAATTATGTCCACAGCTGGTCCAGCAAGGCCTTCTAGGCCAGCATAGAAGGCCTTGCTGGACCAGTTTCATGATATTATTTTCTTTCATGTTACATGTATTTCACAAAAAATGTCCCAATCATTTATGTATTTATTAATCATTGACATGTGTTTAACCTGATTTATTTAGCAATGTGCATCTCTCCCTTATAAAATGACGCAATACGTATCTGGATACATATCTGGATTGGGCTACGATATGATTTGAGAACAATACTTTTAATTATGGAACAATTCAATGCAATCTGATACAATTTTTCATTTACTGCAGACATTCATTTTCCATGATAAATTACAATAAGCCAAAAGTGGCACTGCTTACGTTCAAATACATATTTCATGAAAAACCAGGGACCTTCTTCAGGTTTTTGCAACTGCGCAAAAACAATTGGCACTCCCTCTGCTTGCCTTTTGTTCACCACTAGGGGCAGCACTACATATAGTAGCAGAAAGCTCAGCATAGAAGAAGCCCAGAAGAAGCCAGCTGTTGTTAGCATAGCAGAAATAGCACAGCATATCTTTCCCGTTCTGAACCGGTAGGGCAGTGTTCAAAAACTGTGAACCGAACGTTCACCGAAGTTCAAACAGGCACATTTATCCGTTACACCGCCTACCACTATCGGTCAGGATGATTTTGTTTTTTCCCTCGCAAAATTAACATTCCTTTGAGCAGTCTCACGAGACCCTCACGTCGGCCGTTGAACTTTTACAAGAGTTTTAGGATGTGGAAGTGTCAGCCAAAAAAAGCTGAACTCAACCGATTAATAATGTAAAAATCGAGCCATCGACCGGTTCATGGTATATTTATATCGATTCAGGGGTTTGTGTATCGATGTAGTCGTATCTATTACTTTCAAATTGAGTTTCGATTTGTATTGGTTAATTTTTACACCCCTACAATGACAGGATTTCATTTCTACTCTCCCTGAGCTGTGCTGCATTCAGATTAGTTCATACAGATGAAAGATTCGTTTTATCCAATCAGATTTCCCCCCGCTGTCTCCGGGTGAAAAACGTTCTCTGAGGCCTTCAGAATTTCAAGTGAATCAAAACAAATGAGGATGCTGTTGTACATTGCCATATTCTTTAATGAATCAGATTTGGAGTTTGCTGTATTGGGCGTGTCCTTAGATGCTCTGTGGCCTTTTAGCTGGTTTGCAGCTACGTCATCCAAGTAGGCTGATCAGATCGTTAGTTAGTTTTTTTTATTTATTTATTTTTTATGCATTTTATGCACGTTATGTGAAGCACTTTGGTGCGGCTCAGCCGTTTGTAAATTGTGCTATATAAATAAATATGAGTTGAGTTGAGTTAGCTAAATGAAAGTAGGCTAACACATAGCGTAGCCTTTAATTTCAAGCTTAAACTATTTCTTGACATTTAGATTTTCAGACCAAGCGGTGGATTATATTGATAAAACATAATCTGTGATTATAGATGTGATTTTTGTCTCATCACATTAAAATGACAAGAGTAAGTGTACCCTAACATTATCTTTGGCCGGACACCACGCTTCCACTCGTTGCGGCTTCATCTTGTGTTCACTCCACATCGATTGGCCTTATTCTCATTTTCTCTCTCCATCTCCATCTGCAATTCTGATTTCACCTCTGTGCAGCCAAGTGTGCCTACTCCAATACCTGACAGGCCCGTCGGACGTGCACAGAGTGACGGATGGCCAACACACCACAGCGGTCGGGTCGCTCATGTTTAATTCTGACTGCAACCTTTTTTCCAGCCAGTCATCCGGCAGCTCAGTCGGTCCCAGTCTGCAGAACCCACGGGAGCCGCAGAGAGCTGCGGTGGAGAACAGGGGCCCTCTGTGTCCATCACCTTCAACATTTGCCACAGTGGAACATTCAATTTATTTTATAACACCACTCCACTTGATAGCGCCAACCTCACAGATCCCTCGGAGAATAATGAGACGGCTCTGCCGATGTCACTCAGTGCTGACTGGGAAGAGTGTCCGCTCAGTGGGATCTTCTGGCACTACATGAAATAAAGTTCCAAAGAAGGGAGGAGTGAGGAAAGTGGATTAATTTAATTTGGGGGCGAGATTTGATTTCAAAGCTCTTTCCTGAAAGCCGCTGTGCTGGATTCTACCACCAAGCGTATGGTGATGGGCATGTGTGATTGGTTTGTTACGGGTGGTATTCATCAGAAGATCTAAATACAGGAAAGGCGTTTCAGCAAGACAGTGAGGGTCTCACATTATGCTCCAGAACCGAGTCAAAATGATCAGACCTGCCAGGAAGGAGGTCACATTTTAGTCTGAGGAGTGCCATCCCGTGTTTTATGCTTGCTGTTACTGACAGAGCGTGTCTCACATATGATGTAAATTATGACTCTTGGACCATGGAGCATCATGAGGTCGTTCAGAATTCAGTTTTCTTTACTGTAACTCAAAATCACAGAATGGGTTGAGCATTGTGACACAAACTATTCTGATTAAAAGCTTATGTGCATTTTTTTTTAAATACAGTGAATGCATGGAACTACAACAGCATATTCGGGCCATTCTACCAATCTAGGTAAAAAAAAAAATTTTTTTCAAGAAAAAACTCGAAAATTTGCGTTTTAAAAAAAAATCGCAAATTTGCGAAACAAAACTTGTAAATTTGCAAGCTTATAAACTCTTAAATGTATGAGTTTAGTGAGTTTAAAAAGTCACAAATGTCCGAGTTTATAAACCCGCAAATTTGCGACTTGGAAAAAACTTGGAGGGGTTTTTTTTTAATGTCATGGAACCACAACGCTTTACTTTACAGGTGGATCACGCACCCCAAGCCAAACAAGCACATTCAGCAAGTTGAACATGGCTGCATATTAACATTGTCATATTAATTATCATGCTGTCTGAATGACAAGAGGTTTGTGTGTATGTGTATGTGTGTGTCTGTGTGCCTTCCAAAAGGAGGGGGGGAGAGAAAGAGACGAGCTGTTTTTCTCTTTCACTATTTATAGACGTTGATATGTTTGTATTTAGACCGTTTTTAAGCTGGATTTTCAATAGTGATATTTTTCATCATCTACAATGTGCAAATAAAAGCAGATCATAATTTTGGAGCCTTACTAGCAAGACATGCCAATATTTAGAATTTAAACGCCGATAATGCAGATCCCGGTAAAAATGGTCTAAATGCAAACGTTTAATTTTTATTTTTTTTTTAAATGTCTGTTCAAAAGTAAAATGCTTACTTTTTTAAGTATTTTACTTAATGACCACGATATATTTTTAAACTTAATACTCACACAAAAATTAAACTTGTTAACATAGTTCTGGTTATAGAAAGACAGGATTACCACAACATCTCAAGTTCCATATTCATATTAGCAATTTTAAAAAGGACAAAAGACACCAACAGGATACAATAAATGTATTTAACTATTTAAATACATGAACAATGCCTTTTTAACAAAATTACCAAGAAATACAAGAGTGTATCCGGCTTCATGACCACTTCCAAAGACATGCAGGTGAATTGGTGACTCTAAAGTGACAGTGTGAATGTGTTTGTCTGTCTATATGTGTCGGCCTGCTAGTCTGTGCATGCTGTACCCCATCTAAGCACAAATTTTTCAAAAAATTTGTGTTTTTCAAAACTAGCTTTACCTGTGTGATACACAGGTCAGAACCAGAAATCAGAAATATCTTTATTGTCATTACTGTATATTCAGGTACAATGAAATAAAAAGCTTGAAAACAAATTAACAATGATACCCAAAATAATGGTTAAATGACATGAATACAACATGTCTGTATACTTGAAAATTTACAACTTCCAACTTTTTTTTAATCAGTTTTGATATGTGTTTGCGATCATTGTCCTGTTGGAACACCCAATTGTGGCCAAATTTCAACCATCTAGCTGTTGATTTGAGGTGAAGTTGAAGAATTTGGAGGTTTCTTCATTATTCCATCCACTTTGTGAAATGCACCAGTACCACTGGCAGCAATCATTTGCACAATCATTTCACTGTGGCAAAAGAACAGTTCAAAGAAATCATTAAAATCCCAAAATTACCATGACATTCATGCCCATGATGAGTGTATGTAAACTTCTGACCACAACTGTATAAATAAATTGAATTGAATAGATGTGTGGCAATTTGGACAGGTTTTTATGGTCTGTTCACATGATGAAGGGGTATATACTTCCTTCCAACTAAAGATGGGAATAATGGCTCTTTGAAGGGTGCTGGTTCTTATGGTTCCGTTCCTTTCCGAGAGCTGCTCAATAGAATGGTTTACCATTCCAAGAGCAGATGTAACACTCACTTTAAACATATATATTACTGGTCTTCTTTTCTTTGCGGTCTTCGTTTAATCTCCCTTAGCCAACCCTAACATTGCTCCCTGTCCCCCTGAATAATCAAGCATTAATCTGACTTTCAGATGGTTTCTATAAACAGCATTGATAGTTCATGTGGCCTTGGTGTCAGCGCCTGTTTATGCGAGTGGATGTCGGTGTGTTTGTCTCCACCACCTGTTAATTAGCATCTCCGCGGCAGCCTTCGGCGCAACCTGATTCCACAGGGAGGAGGAGCTGGCAGCAAAGCGAGGTGGTCAGTGTAAGAGACGCTTGAAAGAGAGGAAGCAAATATTAAATTGACAGAGGAAATTAAGGCACTGACAGATAAAGTGAAGTGTTTTGCCGGAGGACTGAGAGCAGGGAAAAAGGGGAGAAAGAATTTTGGCAGTGTCCTTGAAGATGAAAAACAGAACTCTGACAGTGAGGATGGCTGAGTATTTTTGACGGCGCAGGGTAACATTTTGGTGCTGCTTATCTTGAAAGGATACTATGCATTTTTGTCTTGTGAATTTCTAAATAACGATTTTCTCCTGTGCCTGTCGGCAGAGAGAATTGAAGCCTTCCCTTGGCTTAGCATAAGTGACTGACAACTCGTGTTTCTGAGAAGAAAAAAGTGACAAACTCACTTGAGCTGTTGAATTTCAATGATTCTCTTAAACGTACTTTCTTGACAACACTGAGTCGTCCCGCTGTCCCACACAGTCCTTCAGGCTTGCCGTAAAGGAATACAGAGCAGAAGGACTGATGCACTTATAACCAATCACATTCTTTGATGCAATTAAAGATCATTTGAAGTCTTCAAAGATTACACAGTTTTTTTGTGTTCGAAGTATCCTCTTTCACTCTCTAAAATAAAAGTTTTACAAATAAAAGAATTAACTTGAAAGTGCAAGTTATGATCTTGTGCATACAAGATATCTCGGTGATACAAGCTATTATCTTGTGTGCACAATCTATTGCTGCTTTGTAGGAATTTTGTTCCACGGACTGATTGCTTTGAACTGGTTAAATTAGCACGGGAAAACAATTTTCTACTCAATTCCCTAAAATAAATGAATAAATATGTACAACTTTGTCTGTCTGTTGTCGATAAAAGTGCCATATGGAAGTGTGTAAAAAAGATATGGAGGAAAGAATGGGCAGAAACCATCAAATAAGGACTTAATATGATCAAAACAAAGGGGGAAATGAACAAATCTTTTTATGATTTCAGGATTGATAAACAGTCACCAGAAATCATTGGTGCCTGAACAAAATGTGTTCTCGACAAAGGCAAGGTCTCTGATGGAGTAAAAAATGTGCCGTTTTTATTCGATACCTTCTGGGCCTTTTTTCTGGCACTGATTCTTATTAGATTAATCTCTTTATTTTTCCTTAAACACATTGGAGGCAGCATCTGGAAGTGATAGTCGAGGCGACCAAAAGAGAATGTAGCAGGGGTATTGTGCCTTAAGGAAATTCATGTGGGTTGCGGAACAAGAAGCTGCCACTGCAGGAAAACCTGAGAACTCAGTGTCTTATTGTGAAACTATTAACTCATAACAGCAACAATTTAGTGGCAGATTTGATCAGAATTGTTTGCATATTTCTTTATTTTATATTTTGTACATCGCTAACAAGGGTAGATGTTTACAAAGACCGAAAAAATATCAGCAATCTCAAATTTTTTTCAAGATAGTTCCAGTCATGTTTGGGAGCACTTTGATGGAACTGGGGACTCCCCAGGCAGATCTACAGTCCACTCTTATTTCTTGAAAGTATCCACCTGTCTGTTGTCCAGGTGTTACCTACATGGATGTCCTCTTGGCTTGGTCCAGCCTCTGAGGTCCTCAGCTATGAGGCACATGCTTGCTGGATCATGCCCAGGAAAATATGTCAAATGGCCTGACGCTCCTTCACGATGAATGCTCCAGGTGTCCCCACTGTGTACATCAAAGTACACTGAGGGCTGCAGGTGGTTCATCAAAGTCGATAGCACTTTATGTTTGAGAGGAATCACCCAAAGCTCGACAGCGATGCCACATGTTCACCCACTCACGCACGTACAAGGATGTCAGCTACCATGCAAGCTACCTAGATGCTATCATGCAAGGCATGAAAGGCTTACTCAAGGGCACCTTCATGGTGGTAACTGTGCTGTTCTTCACCTTCCTCACCCACTTGCTTGTTGATTCAGTCAGGGGATTGAACCTACAGCTCTTTGAATACATGAATGCTCTCTAACCTTTAGGATGCCGCTTGTGTGTAGAAGACACCCTTTGGGATGAGACAAGTGCTGTTCGTCACCTTCTCCAACCACATTTTTGTTGAATGAAACTATCGTCCATTAGGACACCACTTCCGCCAAGCTTGTAGAAATCTGCCATTGAGTGTTTGGTGGCTGCATTAGCACTCCGGTCATGCTAAAAACTTTCACACAGCTCAAAACCAAAAGACACATTTTTGTTTTTGTGGGGGTAACTCTGTTGCTGCCTCCCACCAGAAGGACATTTCATACTGTAATGGGAACAAGCCATTCAGAGCATCATCCTTGAAGTGGACATAACTGTCAGAGGGCTCCAAGTCACCCCTTGAGGGCGGTGACTGGTGTGGTGCTGAAGCATCATCCACAGTACAGCAGTACTCAAGTCCCAAACTAAATGGTCACATGGAAGGTCCCGTCTCTTTGATGATAGGTTTGGTCGGGTGTGGGAGCATGCGCTGGTGCTGCACATCGCCAAATCTACCACACCATGGAACTGCCTTGGGTTCTGGTCAGCAACTACCCGGGCAGATAACTGGACCACTTCTACCTCTCGAAAGTAACCATCTATCTGGTGCAGCCAAGTGAAATGTGGGCATCTTCTTGGACTTTTCCAGCTGCTGAGGTCCTTAACACTAGGACACCTATGTGCTGGAGCATGCCCAGAGAAATGCACCACATGGCCCAAATGTCACAGCTGAAAGTCCATCACCATGGAGCTGATACTCCTCATCTGTCTCCCTAACTAAGCACTCGTTTGGCACAAAGTCATTCCAGCGATACTCAAGGATCCTCCGAAGAGACTTAGTACCAAAGATATCGCGTTGTCGCCTTTGGTCACTGGTCATTACTTTAATGATAAGCCAATAATAAATGACTGCCCCATTTGATTGATGTAGAGAAATGCTTAGTATACTCCTGCTCAGCATCATTTGCACCGTATCTCCTGTATAACAACTGAAGTTCTTGTTAGTATTCAAGATGTTTGCCAGTCATCCAAATGACTTCTTTAGTTTTATATCTTTTACCTTGATGGCTGAGAGCCATCGTTGACATTATTGGCAACCATGAATGTTACGTACAGAAATGAAAATATATGCACAAATCATTGCAAATGAATCAACACAGCCATCCTGCTTTGTGTGCACCTGATCCTGTCAGATCTTAGAAGTGAAGCAGAATAGGTCCTGATTAGTACTTGGCTGGGAGACCACTTGGGTGTGCTTCTCCATATAGAACTGGAGTTGTATAAGGAAGGGTAAAACTTGTGCCTAATCCCAATGCAGATCTCTACTCAATCTGCTGTGGTGACCCTGAGCACCCTGAGCAGCCGAAAGACAAACAACAACGTCATGGGTCGCGCACATGCGCGTGCTGTTGTGCGGTGTTTCTTTGTTCTGTTCTTGTTCGTTTCATTCTCTCCCCGTGTTTTATTTTCCCTCCTTCGTAGTGAACCTTTGTTTTCTGGTTAGGTTTCCCACAGACCGCTCCAGTGGTTTCTCTGCGTTTATTCTTCCCACAGCACACAGAACAGTGTTGTGGTGTCTCTTTAGTTTACTTTTGGTTTGATGCACTCTCATCACTCTGTTTTATCCCTCGCGTTTTCATCTTTTTCTCTGCGCCTTTTGTGTTCCTCCTAACGTTCTTTTAGTGATCACAGTCTAATATTTACTTCCTTGTTATTCTGGCCCGTTGTTGTAATCTGGCGTCACAGTTTCCTTGTGTGTTGCTGTTTCCGGGTTTGGTCTGTCACTCTCCCGTGTGTCAATACTTCCATTGTCAATTAGATGAGCATCTTTATAAGGCGTCCCTTTGCTTGTGTTCTATGCCAGATCGTTGTGGTTCCATTCCGCCTTCTCATGTTCTCCCAGTGTTCCTAGTGAGTATTCTCAGTGTTATAGCTTCATTGTGTGTTTGACCCTTGCTAAGTATTTTGACTGCCGAGTTTTGCCTAACATCCACAGATACTGTTGCCGATATATTTGGACTTCCTTTTTGCTATTGATCCCTGCTAATAACTTTTGACCTGAGTTTTTGCTTAACGCCTACAGATACTGATAATAATAATATCCTAATCATTTTTGGTTTGCCTTTGCGGCTGACCTTTTGTTAAGAACACTGATAACCCACTTGCCTTGCCCTCTGGAAGACTGTTGTTGCAGTCTGCTTACTATGTAATGAACCTCTGCTTTGAACATTGTTAATCCTTCTCCTGTGCCCTTCTGAAAGCGCATGTTAGCTACTTCCCTGTGTACCGAACTGCGTGGGCTACATTCTGAGTGACGCCTGTCGGCCCTGATTTTCTGTTTACAGTTTTGAGAACTAACATTCAGTGCCAATCTTTGAGTTTGTGAATAAATGAAGAGCTCTTTTCCAAAACTCTATAAATCAGTTTTAACTGTTTTGAGAAAAATGACATTTTCTACCCAGACCCACTGATCATACCAACATTCATTTTATCCTGTGGAACCTGTTTATTGGCACAGTCTGAACATGTTCCACAATAACTGGCAAATCAAACAACAATGTTGGTGATTTTAAACCCAAAGTTTATTATATTTTTTGCCAAAACGCTATAAATCCAGACATTCATTTCCTTCTTTCTGTCTTTTTAAAACGAAAGAACATGCAGTGGAAATCCTGTAGTGGATGTGAAGTACCACCTGTAAAAGGATGATTTTAAAAAATGGTGCATCGTGCACTACAGTGTATTTTCAGAAGTGTTTTTATCACCTCAATTAAGGCGGTGTTTCTGTGTGATGTAAAAAT
>OMMV01174037.1:0-10395 GCA_900302635.1 Chatrabus melanurus | reverse complement strand
AAAAAAAATTGGGAGAAAAAAAAAAAAAAAAAAAAAAAAAAATCATGCACACTCATATTTGTGCCTTTTTGACATTGATGTGCTGCACCCATTTATGAATATGCATTTAGTGTTTAGTACATTTTAAAATGGGTTATTTGTGCTATTTTGTAAATCTGAGTGGAATCCGGCTGAACTGTGACTAAAACGTGAAGATTGATGATGCATGGACTGAATCACTGCACCCGTATGAAGGCAGACAGACAGGCAGGCGTCCGCTGCAGCCCAAATTAAAAGCTTTTACAATCAGGCAGAGTGTAGGACGGCCAAGAGGCTTCTCAGTTTCCATGTATGAGGGGGGTCTTAACAGAGGATCAACTTTCATGCATCCACTCCCAAAGAAGGATGTTCCTTTGTTCCATCACGACTAGTCGGTGCAGCAGCACGAAAAAAAAAACACAAAAAAAAGGGAAAAGACATAAATGGGAGGGATTCAGCAATTATTACCTCAGAAAATCATAAAAAGACTGTTTGTGTAGCGTGTCAACATCGGCCTGCAGACGCAGCAGCTGGTGACTGTGACTACACCATGATAAATAGAAAATATTTACTCCTCTGTTTCTTCTCCACCAAATGCACGTGTTAATTGAACGCGGCAACGCTGACAGTCATTGTTTGGCGACGCCAAATGTAGCTGATGTGCGCAGAAATGCGAGGCGGCCGCAGGTTTGTGTGGCATGAATGCGAGGCTGGACACAAAAGGAGAAAAGAAAAGTGTCAATCTCCACCTGACTCGCAGCCCATTACAGGGCGAGCAAGAGTAAAGAGAACGAGGTGTATAAACCGCCATCGTGATTAGCCGCTATTATCAGCAGCCGGAGCCGCCTGCCAATCATACTGAATTATTCTGCCGCGAATCGACGGGCAGACAGTTGACCGAAGACGCCGAAACAAACATTAACTCTGCTCAGTCTGATTTCATTTCCTGCCCTTTCCTTCACTCCTTTCATTGATTGGCTCCTGTGCTTTCAGCCCCTCTTTTATCAGCCCCGCCCTCCTTTATTTCTCCTGCTGCCGATCATGTCTTCCTTTGCCGTTTTTCCTTTGTCCACAGCATCAGTCTGTCCTTTTTGTGCTTGCAGCTGAGCAGTGATGAAATCTGGGGTTGAGGAAACAGGCGGCCGCTGTGGATCTACAGCACTACCTGCCTGTAGTGTTCTTCAGGGCAGGCTGATCCATACTAATGTTCATTGATAGGAAAATCAATGGGGTATTGATCCAAGACCTGCCTCTGAGAGAGGAGGGGTGGGAGTGAGGGGGAGCAAAGGGAGGAGGAGCCTGCTTACGCCTACTGAAAAGAAAAGAATATTCACCACTGTAACCTCATTATTAATTAGTACTTCTTCATGAGGATAACGCAGCCGTTCTGCTTTGTGTGCACGTTGGAAGAGCGCTCGCGAAGACCAGGGGCTGTGTGTGTTATACCTGCAGGTATAAATGGAGTTGCGTCAGGAAGGGCATCCGGTGTAAAACTTGTGCCAAATCCCAATACGGAACTGTACTGGATCTGCTGTGGCGACCCTGAACAAGCGGGGGGAGGGGGGGCAGCCGAAAGACAAACAACAACTTCTTCATAACGTGAAAGTTGTGTACAAAGTCACAGTTATGAGTAAGTTAGGGTTAGAATCTAATGAGTCACAGGAGATTCTAAGTCATCATTACAAATATTGAGCGATATTACGTCGTAATTCTGAGATAAGTCATACGGGATGACATCGTAATTATGAGAAAGTCACAAAGGTGAGACACTGAATATTAAGTGATACGATGTCTTAATTCTGAGAAATCCAAATACAAAAAAGGGCCGCACCATGCATAGGAAAACGACTTTATTAAGTCATTTACTGGAACACAAATGCGTTTCGGCGTGCTGCCTTCCGAGGCAGTGTGGCCCTTTTTTGTATTTGGATTGAGCTGTTTTTTTTTGAAAAGACTGAGATAAGCCCGCCCCTACTTTCATATTAATTCTGAGAAATGTCATATGAGATGATGTCTTAATTATGAGAAAGTGACAAATGTGAGACACTGAATATTAAGAGATAGATAAATAATAATAATAAATGTCATATGAGACGATGTTGTAGTTATGAGATAGAAAGTCATAAATGTGAGACACCGAATATTAAGAGATACTATGTCTTAATTCTGAGATAAGTCATATGAGATGGCATCATAATTATGAGAAAGTCACAAATGTGAGAGACCAAATATTAAGAGATGCTCTGTCTTAATGACAGAGAACACCTTAAGTCACTGGTTGGAGTCCAAGTCTCACAACCATAAAGTAAGACAGGAAGCACCAGGACCCTAGCGACTTGGACCTCCATTCTCCTGCAAAGGTATCAGCATAGTCTGACACGTCTGTCGAGCAACATCACGAGTCCAAAGGCTGTGGAGAGTCATATGAAATGTCACAGTTACAAGACAGAAAATGGTATTTCATACTATGATAGTAAGTCATGAGTGTGATCGTTTATCAAATCAATATGGCCTGTCTTTATACCTACATATATAAAATCTCACATTTTTGACAGAATCTTGTATCTCTGACATAGAATCTCATATTTATGATGTAGAGTCTCATAATTCCTGTGTAGAATCTCATATCTCTGACAGAAAATCTCATATTTATTAAATATAATGTCACAATTTTGGGGAATTTTACATTTCTGAACATAGAATGTCATCTCCGACAGAAAAATCTCATATTTCTGATGTAGAATCTCATAATTATTGTGTATAAATAATCTTATACTTCTGACATAGAATCTCATAATTCTGATAGAGCATCTCGTATTGCTAACAGAATCTCATTGTTGCACAGAATCTCAGAATTCTGACATATAATCTCATAATTTTTGCTAGAATGTCATACTGTATATATTTACATAGAATTTCATCATCCTTCTATACAGTGTCATAATTCTTGCTATAATGTCATTTGACTCACATAGAATTTCACCTTTTTTTGCATAGAACCTCAATTCTTGCATAGAGTCCCATAATTCTTGCACAATCTTGTATTTAGGATATAAAAACCCTTAATTCTTGCTAGAATGTCATATTGTTGATCTAGAATTTCAGCCTTTTTGCACAAAATCTCAATTCTTGCATAGAATTTCAGAATTCTTGCTAGAATGTCTTTTCTGACCAATAATCTCATAATTGCTGTGTATAATCTTATATTTATGACACCGAATGTCATAATTCTTGCTTTAATGTTATATTTCTGACATAGAATTTCATCTTTATTTTGTAGAGAACCTCAATTCTTGCATAGAATCTCATAATTCTTGCATAATCTTAAATTTAGGATATTAAAACCCTTAATTTTTGCTAGAATGTCATATTGTTGACCTAGATTTTCACCTTTTTTGCACAGAATCTCAATTCTTGCATAGAATTTCAGAATTTTTGCTAGAATGTCTTTTCTGACCAATAACCTCATAATTGCTGTATATAATCTTATATTTATGACACCGAATGTCATAATTCTTGCTTTAATGTTATATTTCTGACATAGAATTTCATCTTTATTTTGTAGAGAATCTCAATTCTTGCATAGAATTTCAGAATTTTTGCTAGAATGTCTTTTCTGACCAATAACCTCATAATTGCTGTATATAATCTTATATTTATGACACAGAATGTCATAATTCTTGCATAGAATCTCATAATTAATAATGATGGGGAGGTATATAAGGTGGGTAATTTTAAAAAACTGCTGAAGTGGGATTCCATAGGAGATGGAGAATGAACAACAGAGGAATGAAATGATTAGACAGACGAGTAAAGAGAGATGGAGTTGGAGAAGACTAAGAAAAGGGGGGAAAGAAAAGCATTGAAATATGTGTGGGTGACAGAGATGAGTTGTGAGCCATGAGAGATAGAACTATACATGCGAAGAACCTGTCGTGGACGAACTATTCACTTTTCTCTCTGCGCCTGGCAGAACTGCTCTTCAGAATGGATGAACAAGCCTCAAATGGAACCTGAGAAGAAAAAAGACGAGAGCAGAGGAGGAGGGGAGGGAGAAAATCAATTTTCTCAGACAGATGCAGTCTGGTCTAATGGAGGTCTAAAAGAAGAGGAGGAGGAGGAGAGACATATTTTCCTCTGATTACCTCCTGCAACCTCCCTGACAAACCTTCAAAGCTGCAGCGGGCTCTGAAAGCTGACCGCCTCCTCGGACCTTCACCACCAATGGGGAGGGACACACATGAGGAATTACTGATGGCAAACAGATCAACTTTGACCAAAGTGCTCGACCTTAAAGACGCCTTTAAAAGCACAAATGTTCATTTGTTGTGCGAGTTCCCATCAGTGGAACATTTTGAAGGTACATGCCGGCCTGCGTTACGTCAGCTGCTGTTACATCTCTGAGATGCAAAATGAGCTGAATGGAATAAATAAAGCTTTCCATTTGGCTAAGATGAGTCATTTATAAAGTATAAAGGAAGGAAATTTGTCATGAGTGTCTCTGCCAAATGAAGGAAGATGCTTTAGCCTGTGCTTCTCCTGGCTGATGTCAGACTACCAGGTCGCTGCCTTCAATTTCCTGCAACAGACTTGATTATTATAAATTGGTGAGTGAAGTGGACGTCCAGGCTGTGCGGAAAATGCCGGCATTGATTTGCTCCAGTTGTAGTTTAAATCTTGTTTATGAAGTAGAACGTGTGCGTGATGGAAACAGATTTGTCCGCCGGGAGCGCCGATGCTAAAAATGTAACATGTTGGAATAAATGATGAAAAACTGTTAAAGTGGAAACAAACGTTCACCTCCAGATTAACATCAGATTATGAGAATTCTGTCAATCTGCTATAATCCTGCTTTGTTCTGTCGACTTGGCGCTTTTGTTTCAGCGGACTCCATGATGCGTTTTTCCGAGTGTGCACCTGTTGAACTGCAGCAAAACATCCCATGTCGCTGTCATTCCAAACTGGATGGATGGACTTTTTGGACCAGATGTCCAACACACTCAGCGACACATGGAGGTGTGGCTGTGGTTCACGCTGTTGATGCAAAAATGTCCCAGAGCTTTCTGTGTGGCGTCCCTATTCAAAAAGTCCGATAGAAATCCTATAAGAAAATAAAATCCTGCAGGATTTCTAAAGGGCTTTTTGAATAGGGAATCCTAGGATTCTCATATAGGGAAAAAATCCTATGATTTGAATCCTATGGTAAGAAAGAGGTCTTACAGGATTCCAAGGGGAATTTCTATAGGATTCCTAGAGGAATTGCTATAGGAAGAAATCCTATCAGTCTTCAGACATTTTAGATTTTTATCCTTTTAAAGGAATCCTACAGAAATTCCTCAAAATAAACTCCAATACAAATCTTATAGGATCCATATAAGAATAGATTTTTATCCTTTTAAAGGAATCCTACAGGAATTCCTCAAAATAAACTCCAATACAAATCTTATAGAATCCATATTGGAATTTCTGGAGGATTCCCATAAGAAAGAGGTCTTACAGGATTCCTAGAGGAATTGCTATAGGAAGAAATCCTATCAGATTTCAGACATTTTAGATTTTTATCCTTTTAAAGGAATCCTACAGGAATTCCTCAAAGAAACTCCAATAGGAATCTTATAGCATCCACATTGGAATTGCTATAGCAGGAAATCCTAGGATTCCTGGGATTCTTATTGGACCGTTTAGAGGAATCCAATAGGAATTCCTATAAGGAAACGCCAATAGGATCCCAGTAAGAATTTTACAGGAGTCCAATAGGAAAAGGGCATTTCAATTTCTGATAGACATCCTACAGGATCCCTATTGATGAAAACTCTATAGAATTCCCATAAGATTCCTATAGTATTTTTTGGATAGGGGTTCACGTGCTGGTACTAAACCCAGATAAACAGAGAGTATTGTAGTGCGAGGAAGAGGCTGCAGCTTGCTGCTCTGAACACACCTGATCTGTCAGACCTCAGAAGTGATGCAGTGTGGATCCTGATTAGTACTTGGCTTGGAGACCGCTTGGGAACGCCAGGAGCTGTGAGTATGTTTTTCCATGTACAACAGCATTTGCATCAGGAAGGGCATCCCGTGTTAAAGTTGTGCCAAATCCCAATGTGGATCTGTACTGGATCCGCTGTCCTGACCCTGAGCAACCGAAGAAAGAAAAAAAAGGGGGGGGGAGGGAAAAAAGTGTCAGGAAGAGAACTCATCCTTAAAAGTCCATGACCCATCAGTGCCATGCAGGGAAAAACACTGATGAGAAATAATACTTTACAATGGAGGTTATTCTACGTGTTATTTTGAGATTTTGAGTTTTAAAGTTCAGAAAAACAAAGGAAATTTTACAGGAAGTGAAATTATAGTCTTCAAAGAAAGTGGAAACCATGACAACCTGTATATCATTTTTAAAGCTGATAATATTGTCTGTGACAGTCTGCGACGTGTCTGTGATGTGTCTTCAACGTGTCTGTAACAGTCTGTGATGTGTCTGCGACAAGTTTGTGATGTGCCTGTGATGGTCTGTGACGTGTTTGTGGTGTGTTCGTGACGTGACTGTGGCGTGTCTGCGATGTGTGTGCGACATGTCTGTGGCGTGTCTGCGATGTGTGTGCGACATGTCTGCGACGTGTCTGCGACGTGTCTGCGATGTGTCTGTGATGTGTCTGTGATGTGTCTGTGGTGTGTCTGTGAACGTGTCTGTAACGTCTGTGATGTGTCTGCGACAAGTTTGTGATGTGCCTGTGATGGTCTGTGACGTGTTTGTGGTGTGTTCGTGACGTGACTGTGGCGTGTCTGCGATGTGTGTGCGACATGTCTGTGGCGTGTCTGCGATGTGTGTGCGACATGTCTGCGACGTGTCTGCGACGTGTCTGCGATGTGTCTGTGATGTGTCTTCAACGTGTCTGTAACAGTCTGCAACGGTCTGTGATGTGTCTGCGACAAGTTTGTGATGTGCCTGTGATAGTCTGTGACATGTCTGGCGATGTGTCTGCGACATGTCTGTGGCGTGTCTGCGATGTGTGTGCGACATGTCTGTGGCCTGTCTGCGATGTGATTGTAATGTATGTGTCTGTGGTGTGTCTGTAATGTGTCTGTGGTGTGTCTGTAATGTGTCTGTGGTGTGTCTGTGACATGTCTGTGTCTGTGATGTGCCTGCGATGTGTCTGTGGTGTGTCTGTGATGTGTCTGTGGTGTGTCTGTGACCTGTCTGCGACATGTCTGCGACCTGTCTGCGACATGTCTGCGATGTGTGTGCGACATGTCTGTGGCGTGTCTGCTATGTGTCTGCAATGTGTGTGCGACATGTCTGTGGCGTGTCTGCGATGTGTGTGCGACATGTCTGTGGCGTGTCTGCAATGTGTGTGCGACATGTCTGTGGCGTGTCTGCTATGTGTCTGCAATGTGTGTGCGACATGTCTGTGGCGTGTCTGCGATGTGTCTGCAATGTGTGTGCGACATGTCTGTGGCGTGTCTGCGATGTGTGTGCGACATGTCTGTGGCGTGTCTGCGATGTGTGTGCGACATGTCTGTGGCGTGTCTGTAGTTTTGTGATGTGCTCATTGAAGCTGTTCAACCAACTATTCAATAACATTTCAGTGAACTTTTCTTTTCAACACTTCCGGTTCAAATGCAGCATTTGGTTATCGTGGAAAAGGAACGGCTGAAAAGCTGCTGAATGTCTGCGACTGTCTCACTCTCTTCCTGTCTGTTTTTCTGTCTCGTTCCCTCTTTGTGTTTTTCCGTCTCTCAGCCTGTGAGGTGAAAGTGGCTTCCATGGAAACAGCACACTCTGTTTAGGCCACGACGTCTCACTTCATCACAAGCTGTTGATGGCTTTGATTTGCATGCATGCCCGCGCACGTGTGTGCACGTGTGTTTAAGTCCCTCAAACACACAAGCTGCATTCAGGTGAGGTCGACAGGACTGGTTCAATCCGGATCACAGTCCTAAAATAAACCGGTTTAGAGAAAAAGCTGTTCTCCCTACATTCAAATCTCTTTGTTCAGTGTCGGTCTTTAAGCATCTTATTCTTAAATTACAGCAGAAAATTATAAATTAAAAGAACAATAAACCAAAGTCTAATGTGGGCACATGTGAAATGTATCAAGTTTCCACTCATTGATTTCATGAGTTCAAATTTGACGTCTGAATTAAACGTCTTCAAAGTTCAGTATATTTTTAAATTCAGGGTATTTTTAAATTCAGAGTATTTTTAAATTTGGGGTATTTTTTAAAATCGAGATATTTTAAAATTTGGAGTATTTTTTAAATTTGAGGTATTTTTAAATTCGAGGTATTTTTAAATTCGGGGTATTTCGGGATTTTGTGTAATCTGTCATTATTTGCGCACTTGCATTTGTTTACCCGTTGTTCTTATTGAGTGATATTTTAGAAAAGTGCATTTCCATCAAAATGAGAACAAAACAGGTCTGTATTCGATAATAATTATAATAATAATTTATTTATATTGCACTTTAAATGGAAAACATTACAAAGTGCTCAACATAACATCAGAACAACAACATTACACGCATGAGCGGAAAATGAGTGAGACGAATGTTCATATGTAGATTTCTCATTAACAACAAACCTGAACAAATATAAATTCCCCACACAGACACGTTTTGCGCATTCAAATTTCACAAGGTGACTGCGCCTGCGAGTCACATGACCAATTTATCACATGGTTACAAAAATCATGGAGTACCACTACTAAAAATTAATACTTATTTCATACCCAGAATTAAAAATTACATCAGTAGGTTTTTTTTTTTTTAGAAACATGCGACACTTTGTATCACATTATTCTGTTTATTTGAAATTTTATGCCGATATTGTGGAATATGTTGATGTCAAACAGCATTCTGCACACGTTGCTATAAAATCTTCATTAACAGTAAATTTTGCTGAGTAAAACAGACTCTGACAGCACTCGCAAATAAATGACTCGCAAATTGATTTAACACTATGAAAGAGTTTATTTAACACTATTTGGAGTGCGACCAAATGTCGTCCCGGCAGAGTCTATTTGACTCAACAAGATTTATGGTGAAAATTTACATAATTTCAAATCTTATTTTGCACGGAAGCACTAATGACCCAAATTTAGAATAAGCCGACATATATTAGCTAGCTATGCTCAAAAACCAACCTCCTTGGCCGGACTATCAACCGTTCCAAAAATAGAGTCAGATAGTTTGCAGTCAGTTGCAACAAAAACCAGAATTGTACAAATATATTCCTTGAACATAATAACATTCTAATATTCTTGTAACGACTAAGCTAGCTACCAGGCTCACTAGTCAGAATCAGAATCAGGTTTAATGCCAAGTGCGTGTTCACATACAAGGAATCCGCTTTGTTGAACGGTGCAAAAATAACAACAACACAAAAAGAGAAGGTCGAATTGAGTGATGAGTATTATGTACAGAAACGTGCAGAAAAACAATTTTTTTTTCTATAGAAGGTGATGTTAGAGCAGGCGAGATAGAATTCCACTAATCAGGATGTACACTGTGACGGTTTAAATACTATAAAGTGTGCAAAATATACAAACATTTCAAAAAGGAGGTATTGAGACGTTGAATAAGTCATTTTGCAGAATATGCTCGAGTCCAGCCGAGTCAAAACCTAGTCTTGATCGTCCCGCCTTCTTTTTTATCTCTGCCCTCTAAAAAAAAAAAGAGGATCTGGATCCAAGCACCTTTATCGATTATGAGGCGGCGAGAGAACCACTGAGTGCTGAACCTGAACAACGAGTGCTGATTGGCTGAGAGCTCCTACATCATCATCGCGACAGAGACCAAAAACCAAGACTCCGTCACCGAGTACCATACAACGTGAGGCGAACACAACTCAGATTTCTTGAAGCTTTTGTTGCACGACAACCGCGCCACAGTTTCCACAGCGCCCTCTGATGGTCACGATCGAAAGGCGCGCGTGTCACCAGTCGGTTTTGTTGGACTCACTGGGGCCGGATGTGTCAAGCCAGCTAGCTTGGCTTCTTGTCACGTGACTGTGGCGTAATGACGTAACACCGATTAATTAACGAGCGGTTACTTGAAATAAATGCATATGTATTTCACAGGTTTGGAGATTTTAATCAAATTTGATTATGTGTCAACAAACAAACAAAAAAAAATGTAAATTTTTTTCCGGTCTATGCGACCACATTAGTCTCAGAACAATTTCAAGTAATTTTTCAAGCCTTAGCGATGATGGCGTTAGCCGAGGTGTGTGCGCGCTACGAGTGCCCTTCAATTAGCGAATGCTCCGAGATGCTACAAAAACATCGACGTAGGAATTAAGCTCATTCAAAGTGCAACGCGAAGCTCAACTTTGCAAAACTGCATAAATGGAATTGGGACTAAGAATGTAAATGTAATTACG
>OMMV01174028.1:0-12703 GCA_900302635.1 Chatrabus melanurus | reverse complement strand
TCCAGAAGTAAATAACAGCATCTCAAGAGCCGGCTTTTTAATCAAACATGCCATATTTCTGGCACGGAACGCTCCAAACCTGTGCGTCTTGGCGTTATGGAGCCAGGATGAGACGGACCCTTTTTTTATATGGCGTGCCAAGCGTGTCAGAAAATCGCCACGATTTGCGCTACTCGTCGGGCCAATGCGGGCGGTGCGTAAAGTGTGCTTGACATTGTGTGAACAGTGCGTAATATGTGCGTCAATACGTCGTGATATTTCGTGTGAATGCGGGCACTTTTGGCCGCGCAGCCGTAAACTATCCGTAACCTATGCGTGAACAGTGTGCGAACAGTGCGCATAAGATCCGCTGCCTGGCACCAAAATGGCCCGCAATAGCACGACACTTGTCGTGCCATTGCGGGCCCAAAACTCGTGCAAGTGTCAGGTACCCTTAAGTGTTTAATAGTGGCCACAGGTTTGTATGTAATAACTTCCACAGAATAGTCATTCTTAAAAAAAAATGGACACAAATTTTGTCCTTGGCCTGTGACCTTGACTTTGGAATGATTCTTCAGCTTTGGATGTTTGTTTTTTCCCCCCAGCTTTGGCACCAGTGAGACATGTGTCATCATCATTTTGGCTACTAAGTCATAACTTTTGCTTCCTTGCTCTGTCTTGTGCTGTTGCACTTGCCTGGTGTTAAACTGCTCATGAACTTGTCGACTCTCTCGTTTATGATCATAAACCAGGTAAGCCCATTTCAGTACAGGTTTGTCCAAAAAGTAATTCAAGGTGATGTTTGGAAATTTGTTACATATCACGCTCTGACATTGGTACTTGTAAGTAGTGATGGTCAAACGAGGCCTTATGAAGCATTTGGCATTTTTTCTGAAAGGGGGTTCCAAGTACACTAAAGTGCACTGAGCTTTGAGCTCTTTTTTGAATAGACACTGCCGTCTAAAGGGCTCAGAAAAAAAAAAGGCAAATGCTTCATGAGGCCTCTTTTGACTATCACTAGTTGTAAGTGCTCTTGTGTTGGTTACTGTCTTGCTATGTTGGCTAACTTGCCACCCAAGTTTCAGTTTGTGTCTGGGGCATCCAAGTTTTGCCAGGATCAGTTAGTTCACTAGCTGTTCTTTGTTCGACGTGGGTCTTTGGATTTTGAGGTTGTAGGTTCCTTTTCCGTCAGCTTGTCATTAAATGCACATGTACCACCGTGCAATCTACCACAGCCCAAGTTTAAACCGCGACTTTTATTTGCAAAAGTGGTGAAAAGTGGTGAACAGTGGCCCCTACAAGTGTAGGGGTCACTATGATCGCATAGTGTAGCTTTAAAACTTTTGTTAACATAGTGTGATGTGGCATATTTTTAAAAAGTTTCTACCACTTTCTTGACATGGGCTGTCTGAATTAAATTAATTGACAACCATTACTCATTTTGAGTAATTAAAAAAAAAAAAATAATGCAAATTCTCTGATTTCAGCTTCTTAAATGTGAACATTTTCTGGTTTATTGGACTACTTTCTTTACTCCTCTCTAGTAGTAAACTGAATATCTTTGGTTTGTGGACAAAACAAGGCATTTGAAAGCATCATCTTGGGCTCTGAAAAACACTGGCCAACATTTTTCACCATTTTCTGACATTTTATGGACCTAACAACTAATTGATTAATTGATCGATTATTTTCTCGATTAATCGATTATGATAATAACTGTTAGTTGTAGCCCTAGTTATCTGTTACAAAATGTTCTATGTTGTTTAACATAGGTCAATGGTAATACCGAGAAATAACAGCAGGCATTTGAAACTGTCTTCCCATGTTCATCTTTTGGTCTGAAAGCAATAGACTTTGTTGTTCCAATACTTTTGCAGGGGGCTGAACATTATGTTGACATTGATATGTGTGTGATATGGTTTTGTCTGTGTTATTTATTGTGGGATGTCCCATGTAATGGACAGACCATGTAGCTGTACTCCACTGAGGGCCCGACCCCATGTTTGTCTGTCTGTTATGATGTCCCACCAAGTGACATTTCTGTATTTGGGTTATATCTCAGCAACCACCTAAGATCGAGACTTGATGTTAAGTTCATGAGAAAAGTCTTTGGAAGAGCTTTCATGACATGCCAATTTGGTTGCTATGGTAACCATGGTTCCAAGGGAAAATTTCTTTCTTGAATATCTCAGCTTCTATTTAAGATAGAGACTTGATATTTAGCTCATATGAAAGTTCTTGTATATTGACTAAGTAAAAGTAAAAAGTAAGTAAAAAGATTGTTTTGTTTCTCTGAAAAAAGGTTGATTTGTGTTTCTTCCACCCTGGGACATCCCACCTGGGCTTTACACACTGCTTCTAGTTAAAAAAATCTAATTGTCAGATTTTCATGATATTGAAAGGATGATGTTTTCTTCAATTGTCCCTTTGAACATGTGAAGAGTTCATTTGCAAAACCCTCTAAGTCTATTTTTGTTAAATGGAGTTAAATGCAATTTAAAATGGGAGTTTAAAAGGAAAACGCATTAGAAACTGCATAAATAAAATGAAAATCATATGTTCAAATTCTTTAATATTTTGCACACCGATAGTTACCTAAGCAGCCAAGTGTATGTTGGCCTCAACTAAAAATTTGTGGTTTTGGACTTGGAGGGTTTTGCAAATGAGCTCTTCGTTTGCTACTCATTTATCGGCTGCAGGTCAGTGAGGTCACTGCTTACAGTCACTCAATGAGCCATGTTTTCTCAGTTAATTCAGTTCTATGGTGGATCAACTAAAGTATTTATTTGTTCAACTGCTTTTTTGTTACGCTGACATTTTTACAGTGTAGTTGCTGTGTGGGTGTTTGTGTCCTGTTACAACCTCATTACCCCCCAGCAACTCGCTCTCTCCCTCCGTGTGTCTCACAGGGATCAGTGGCAGTGAACGAGCAGCTTGCCATGTCACTACTGATACCAACAAAGAGGAGGGAGGAGGAAGAGGAGGGTCATTCACTCCTTACACCTTCACCTAAATGAGACACGGCGAGGGAAAGAGAAGAAGTGAGACCAAAATATGTACAAGAGCTATAGGTGAAAAAGAAGGAGGCAAGGAGTCACATAGGAGTCACAGAAGGAGGTGAGAAGGAGAGACTGAAGAGACAAGAGAGGAGGAGCAGGCGATAATACCAGAGAAAAACAAGAGTGTCTCCTCTCAGCTCCTTCTGCCAAAGGTTTCTCTGAACTTCATCACTAAGAAAGACACAACTGTGTCCTCCTCTGCTGCTCCTCATCCTCAACATCCAATAAGCCAAGCTGGAACAAAGGAGAGAGGGAAGGAGAAGAAGGAGAAGAGGTCACAGAAGAAGGTAAGAGCAGTCATCTGATTATTGTTTGTGCTAAAGGATTGGGTTTTACTACTGTGTCTGTCTTATTTGGGGAAAAAAGAAAGTAAATAAAAAGCAGAAGTTAGACATTTAACTGGAAACAAAAAATGTCAGTGATACACAAACACAACATGCGGGGAAGTGTTTAATATTTGATATTACACAGTGGGAGAACCACAAGCCTTTTCACAGCACAGGGAAAATATCTTGTCATTATTTTAGTTTTCAAAGTTTGCTTCATTGACTGATACTGCAATATTTTTTCAACTGATTTCTAAGTTTGATTTTTTTTTCTCAACATTTCACCTGCAAATATCAACACTGGAGCACTCAAAGTGTAATTTATGGCAAACAAAGCATCTCAAAATACACACTGGGAATAAGCACACATTTTAAAGTAATATTATCTTAGACGGCCTCCAGAGGAGGGCTGAGGTTATGTGATCTCCCCTCATCGGTCTGTCTGGTTTTATAGCGGATGGATTTTGATGACATTTTGTGAGTTTGTCGTACTGGAGTCAGAGAACAGTTGGTTTCATTTTGGTGACAATCTGGATGATTTTACATCTATCTGTTTCTTTAGCAATGTTATCTTATGACATTACAAAGATCTAATGGGGGAGGGGACACCCTCATCTGTGAGTTCAGATGCAGGACCAACTGTGCTAATTTGTCCTTCATCCTGAAATGTGCCTCAAAGTGATCATGAGGAAGCCCTCTACCCTTTCACATCCTCATCGTCATTTGATGCAACCCGAAACTCATTCATTATTATTATTATTTCTTCCTTTATTTTGTTTGTGTCTTCTGGCAAACTGGAGCTAACATTTAAAGACTTCTTTTTAAGAAAATTCTCCTCTGTTCCACCCCACCATAAAGCTGTATAACTGGTGACGTAACAAAACTTGCACTCGGCAAAGTTTCTCCAATCACAGCCACAGAATCCTATAACTCCTTGAGAGTTGTCTGGTTGTCTTACTCTCCTTTTCGTACAGTCACTCAGTTTTTGAGAACTGCCTCCTCCAGACAGATTTACTGTACAGTACCAAACTGTTTGTAGTTCTTAAAGATCAATGGAAATGAAGTCCAAGGCATATTCAGTGACTTGGAAATGTTCATGTATCCATCCTGGCTGTAAAAGTGATGATTGAGTTGTGATATACTTCAGGGTGTGTATACTTATGCATGCCATTGTTTTGACTTTTATATTTTTATTTTATTTATGTCATGTTGAAGAGATTAGTTTTCATTGTGACTTTAAGGGGCATCATTTTAGAAATTTTAATAGAAAGAAGCCTGAATTATGTTGGTTATAACAGTGTGATTCCTCACTTTAGTTGAACTGTTCCAGGTTGGCACCTGGTTTTGCTCCCGGTCCCTCCCTGTGCTCACACTTTTCTTCTTTTATCTTGTTGTCTAATTTACAATCTGATTTTCTGTGGTAGGTGGAGCTGATATGTCAACATTGGTTTTTCAATAGAGGCTGCTCGTGTGGAACCTGTGGAAAAACTGAAAAGAATGAAGTCACTTAACGTTTTAGCTATTGTTAACAATAATAATAGTAATAATTTTTATATAGCACTTTAACAACATGCACACAAAATGCTGTATATTAAATTTAATGAAGTAAAAAATTTTTTTTAAATAAAAATAAAATTAAATAAAACAAATTAGAACAGGTCAGACACAAGTTACAAGACAAGCTGAATTACTAAACATTCTCTTAACTAAAGCATGAATTAAGCATGGACCGATAACTGGTTTCATGGTATACTAAGATTTGTAAATGTTACGGTTCCAAAACCATGAAGAGTTCCCGTTTTATAGTGTGAGCTCTGTAAATAAACCTGACATTACCTCAGAAGGTTTGACCCAACATTTATTGGGATCTGAGATCAGGCACCAACCTTTTCGCCAGTCTTCAACATTTATTCATTTTTGAAAAAGTTTAAAAAAAATTAAAATAATAACATAATTAAAAATGCTTTCATATAGTGAAATAAAAAATAGACAAAAATGCATGCTCAACATAATTATTGTGACACTAATGAATTTACAGTCAGTTATTAGTTTCACAGCCAGTTTTCTTTCGTCAACTCAGGGGATGAAGTTACAGGCTTCCATGGATGTGATTGGAGAAACTGCACAGTGCAAGTTTTGTCTGTTGCATCATCAGTTACACAACTTGATAGAATGCACGAGAGAAGGATTTTCTTAAAAAGAACTGTAGCTGAGAGTTTGCCAGAAAGCACATGGGAGACTCAAGCCTCGATTTGATCTGGTTTCTTGTGTTAAATCTGATCTGTTGTTCGTGTTGACCAATTGTCTTGTCAGCCAGTACACAAAGCGGCTCCATAGTATTGTAGTTACGATGATGTGTGGCACCAAGCCATGCTTCCAGACCTGACCTGACCTTGTGTTAAAGTCCTCCTGTGTGCCACTTCACCATGAAGTGTTATCACGGGTGTCTTGGTGTCTTCCTTCACTAGTCTCCTTCTTGCAAGGTCACTGAGTTTTTGAGAACTACCTATCCAGATAGATTTATCATACAGTACCATACAATTTGTATTTTTTGGACTTTTACTTAGAAGTGTTCATATATCCATCCCCTGAATTGTTGAAAGAAAACTGTTTGTAATCAAGACGATTTACGGTAAATTCATCAGTGTGCCAATAACTGTCAGGCATACATTCATGTCTGGATTTTATTTGGGTTTTTTTGTCATTTCTGTGAAAGAATTTTTTGTTGTTGTTCCTTTTCCAACAAGCAACATACATGCTAATGCACGTACAGACCCTGTGCTGACTGTAGCCTTTAACTATAAAATTCCTAATTTGATATAGATGCACATTCCTGAACCATCCAGCAGGTGCCAGCATGTGATGTCTTACTTTTGATGCAGACTTCAGAACATTGGGCTTCATGCAAGAACGTTTTCGTGTTCTTATCCTAAATTTCTCTTACTTTGTTTCGTATTATGGGTTCGTACGAGTGTGCCACATCAGAATCAACAAACACTCCTAACTTCAAATAACTTCATGAATGACCTGCATGAACATGATGAATGCCACCTGTGCGTAATTCAGCATGCATTCATGAGAATTTTGCATTAGCATAATTAACACCCCTTTAGTACCATGTAAGGCTACACATCCTGAAGCATTTTCCAGGAAATGTTCATTCATGAAAATGGCATCCAAGACAAAAAAGAACTTTGTGAGTGTGGAGATAGAAGTTCTGCTTTCTGAAGTTGACAAAAGAAAGTCTATAACTTTTAATAGCATTAATAAAGGGATAAAGGGAATAAAGGAATAAAGGGACTTGCCAAAGCCAAAAAATGGGAAAAGATTACGAGCGCTGTTAACACCGTGTCACCCAAGGATCGTATTGTATCTGAGGTAAAGAAAAAATGGTTTGACATGAAAATGGCTTCAGAAAAATGTCTTGCCGCAACACAGCAATCCATGATTGCAACGGGAAGGGGTCAAGGTGAAGGCTCCATCATTGAGATGGACAACAGAATATGTTCCATAATAGGTGATGTTGCCGTGTCAGGCATTGCAATAGATGTCCCCCTGGACACCGATCTGCATAACCCTGCATGTGAAGATACGGCCGGTGGTCGGCCTCACAGTAGTGGTATGATTTAAAACCATTTCTGCATCTTTTAACTTATAAACGCTCTCTTTAAGGCCCACATGCGCTATCCGGTCCAAAAGAAGTACATCAGCCATGGTAGGATTGGTTACATGTCATGTTTACCTCATTGTACACACAGACTAATTAACTTTGCAGTTTGAGATGTCCATATTGACAGTGTACTCTTGTACAATAGCATAAATAGGCAGTTTAAAGTAGCCTAATGATGATATCCTCAGGCTATATGAATACATTTAGAACGAGGCTACATTACAGTTTGAATTTGAACAGGATGTCAACATAATCCACAATCATGAAGTCTCAATGATTTATTTCTCATTATTTATTTTTAACCTCAAAATTGGTTCAAAGTAATGAACTATACAATCTTTTTAATGAAAAACTTTAGATAAAAGCAGACTAATTGTACATGGCTCGTAGACTATGACAGGTCTGCACCACTCGTGAATTATGTTCTTACCAAAGAGAAAACTCAAAATATGAGAAAATAGGTGAATACGACAAGTTGTCTTAAATCGCTTGTACGAACCATTTATGAACATATCTGTTCGTATGAGTGATTCTCATATGCCACATCCAGCAGGTGGCAGACACATCTAAGGACATCACATAACCAAAACAAAATTGTTTTTTCAATAGATGTGGTGCATCTTAGTTAACCATTGTGGAATTCATCATCATTATCTGCTCTTTTAATTTGGCAAGTTACAAGATGATAGCATTTATGTGCAGCCATCCTGCTTTATGTATACCTGATCCCATCAGATCTCAGAAGTGAAGCAGAGTAGGTCCTGATTAGTACTTGGCTGAGATGCCAGGGGCTGTGTGTGTTTTTCCATGTCGAACTGGAGTTGCATCAGGAAGGGCATCCAATGTAAAACTAGTGCCAAATCCCAATGCATATCTGCACTGAATCTGCTGTGGTGACCCTGAACAACTGGGGGCAGCCGACAAACAAATAACAAGATGATAGCATTTACAGTGTTACACAATGTGGGCTGGGATGGACAAACTCACCCACCCACTGAGTTACACTGGCCTATGCTGTAAACAGCACATGGCTTTGGACTTTTTATTAAATATCCTAATTATCCAAAATTGGTTCATTTGAATTGATTTCTGAACACATTTAAAATTCTATACTTAATGTATTGCTCTAACAATGTTCAAACAACAAAATATTATTCTCATAATATTTTGTTGTTTGACATTACTAACCACAGCAATAAACAATAATTTAGCACTGATTTAAATATAAAAGAAAAGCCATGTAGATAATTCAGTTTCTCAGGTCTTTGGCGGAGGAGAAATATGGAGCTGAATGATTCTACAATGAATGACACTACAGTATACCGAGTATACACAGTGTAGATCATGTTAGTAGGAAAACAAGACTGTGTAGAAATGTGACAGTAAGGTAGTAACATTGTGCTTGATGTTCATCCAGACATTGCTCAGCTCTTGTTGATGCTAATGATGAAAGGAATGATCTTGTTACACACACATTTACTAATGAGGTACTACAACAACAGAGTGCAAATGTGTTTGTGTAATGTTCTCACTGAGAAGCCAGTGGTGGCTTTTCTAAGTGCAGTATGTTATACATTCAACAGATGTCTGCACTACCATCTAATTTACCAAAAATAAGTCGCCTTTCATTGTCCCTGAACTTTCCTCATTATCTGTCACCTTTGCATTTGATTGTAGCCCACAGCCATTTCGTTAGTGGGATTTTAATCCATCTATCCCCCCCCCCTCAACCCCCCACTCTCTCAGCGGGGGATTGTTTGGCCTATGTGAGACCCATCAGCAGGGTAAGGGTGGGGGAGTAAACAGGTGCACAAATATGCATTGGAATTTGAGAAAAGTTTAGCTTGACAAATTAGTGTCCCCAGATGAAGTTGTATGTACAACCACAACCCCAAATCAGAAAATGTTGGGACAGTATGGAAAATGCAAATAAATAAATAATAATTTTTTAAAAAGTGACAGTATGAACCAAAGATATGTCATTGTTTTTCTGGTCAGCTATATTTGATTTGTTAATATACATCCATTCCTGCAGTTAAGTTCTGCAACACATTCCAAGAAAGACGAGACCCCACAGCATTTACCACTTTGTAATGTTGCCATTACTTAAAATATATTTTGGCATTGAAGATACCAAACAATGAAACATTTCAGGTGTTATTTTGTCGCATTCTTCCTGCAAACATGTCTTAAGGTGTGCAACAGTACAGGGTCATCATTGTTGCATTTTTCATTTCAAAGTTCTCCACACATTCTCTGCTGGGGACAGGTCAGGACTGCAGACAGACCAGTCCAGTATCCATATCCGCTTCTTCTGCAGCCATGCCTTTGTAATGTGTGCAGAATGTAGGTTTTGCATTGTCTTGTTCAAAAATGTGTGGACGTCTCTGGAAAAGATATCATCTTGAAGGCAGCATTTGTTGCTCTAAAATCTCAATGTACTTTTCTGCATGAATGCTGCCATCACAGAACTGTAAATTACCTTTGACAAGGGCACTGACACAATACCATACCATGACATTACATTACATTACACTTAGCAGACGCTTTTAACCAAAGCGACTTACAGAAGAGGACATAAACAAGCTTAGTGACAGACCCTAGCATTTGAACTTGTTGTTGATAACAGTCTGGAAGGTCCTTTTCGTCCTTGGTCTGGAGCACACGGTGTCCATTTCTTCCAAAAAAGATCTGGAATACTGATTCATCTGACCACAATACACATTTCCACTGTGTGATGGTCCATAAGTCAACACCGCTTCTGGACAAGGTTAACATGAGGCTTCGTTTTTGCACAGTAAAATTTTAATTGGCATTTGTGAATGTAACTCCGTGTTGTAGTTCTTGGTAAAGGTTTCCCAAAGTAATCCCTTGCCCATGTGGTTATATCAGCTATTGATGAATGAGACGGTTCTTGATGCAGTGCCGTCTGAGGGATCAGAGATCATGTGTGTTCATCTTAGGCTTGCACCCTTGCCTTTTACATACTGAAATTCCTCCAGATTCCTTGAAACATTTAATAATATTATGCACTGTAGAGGGAGAAATATGCAATTTTTTTCTTCCAATCTTTCTTTGAGGAACATTGTTTTTAAACATTTCAATAATTTCTCATGTATTTGTTGATAAATTGGAGATCCTCTGCTCATCTTTGCTCCAAAAATACTCAGCCTTTTGTGGATACTGCTTTTGTACAAAAACATTATTGCAAACATGTGCTGACATCACCTGTTTGAAATAACATCATTATTTTTTTAACCTCATTAGTAGCCCTGAATTGCCCCTGTCCAAACTTTTTTGGAATGTGTTGCAGGCTTTAAATACAGGAATGGATGTACATTAACAAATGAAATGAAGTTGACCAGAAAAAACATGAACTAAGTTGGGTTCATACTGTCTGCAATGAAACAGAAGTCAAAGTAAATGTAAGAAGGAATCACTGCTTTTTTTTCTTTTTTTTGCATTTTCCATACTGTCTTTACCTTTTCTGAATTGGGGTTGTAGTTGTACATACTACCTCATCTGCGGGCATTAATTTGTCAATCTGAACTTGTCTCAAACTCCAATGCATATTTGCGCACCTGTTTACTCCCCCACCCTCACCCTCCTGATGTGTCTGACAGAGGCCAAACAACCCCCCACTGAGAGAGTGTGGGGGGAATGGACAGACTAAAATCCCACTAATGGGATGGCTATGGGCTAAAATCAAATGCAAAGGTGATGGATTATGAGGAAAGTTCAAGGACAATGAAAGGCGACTGGTGAAGGACCTGGTATGCTGTTACAATGAAAGATGTGTTCTGACAGGTTTTTTATTATTTTTGGTACATTAGAGAACAGTGTAGACATCTGTTGTATGTATGACATACTGCTGTTAGAAAAGCCACCACTGGGTTCTCAGTGAGAACATCCCAGAAACACATTTGCATTCTGTTGTAATATACCATTACTCACTGTGTGTAACGAGGTAATTCATGAGCATCAACAAGATCTGAGCAATGTCTGGATGATCACTGTCACATTTCTACAGTCCTGTTTTCCTACTAACATGATCTATACTGTATATAGTCAGTATATTGTAGTGTCATTCATTGTAGAATTATACAGCTCCATATTTCTCCTCCACCAAAGATCTGAGAAACTAGAGTGTAAAGCAAGACAAAAAGAACAGATTCATTTTTTTGGTTTGATATTAAACTGAATTATCTACATGGCTTTTCTTGGCATTTAAATCAGTGCTGAATTATTGTTTACTACTATAGATAGTAATGTCAAGAGAAGAAATCCCACAAATGAATCCCATAAATTTGAAATTTCTGAGAGTAATACATACAGTCGTGGTCACAGTTATTGACATACATGAATCACTGCAGGTTTTATTATTTGCATTTTCCATATCATCCCAACTTTTTCTGATTTGGGGTTGTATATAATAAGATCTAGGGCCCTACCTTCCACCCGGCCTTGTATACACAGCGATGCACATTAGCGCTCCAATTCTTTCTCTTCATTCATCAAACTGAAACAAAACTGAATTGAAAAATGAATCAAAAAACACAGAAGTTCAGTTCAGAGACAGGTATTGGTCCTGACTAAACAGAGCCTGATCCTGTAGCAGGAGGCTGAGGGAGAATAAAGTATTTCAATCAGAGAATTTGATGAGAGAAGCAACAGTATGTGAGTTTGACTGACTTTATGTGGGACTGACAGCACCTGAGGTTTTGCTTTGCTTCACAGAGAAGCTGCAGATCTCAGATTCCTCCCTGATGATTCAGAACTCCCCCATGGCTGCTCTTGACGGTGTCCATCACAACAGCAGTTTACTTTATTTTGTTGCTACAAAAACAGGCACTGCCAGGGTAGTGGTCACTTAGATTCTATGTCCATACCCCCACTCCCCCAAAAATAAAATAAATTACTGACCCATGTCTTAGTCAGGTTAGGCTCTGCGTACATATATCTTTTGTTTCTGAGCGTCAGTGTCTTTTGTTTTTTTCAAGTGCTCCAAATGAAAATGGAGCGTATGTGACCACATGTGCCTGCCTAGAGAAAAAGCGTCACACCCAGTGGCTTTTTTCAGAGTGTGCTCCCTTTTTTGTGCACTTTATCTTGAAAATCTCTGGCACTGTGTCATCACTGCAGAGCTTTTTCAGGCAGTCAGTCAGATGGGGCAAAACTTCTACAGTTTACAGTCAGATAGATCACACACAATCAATCACAATAGAGACAAAAAAAAAGCTCATCTGTGGTCACAGATTGGACAGAATCTCTGTTCCTACTGAGGGTGAGTGCTTTTATCACTGTACTCATTATAAGCTTGTCACTAGCTTTTTTTTTTGAGATGAAGTTAGTCTGGTCAATCTATGAGATTTGCCAGCTTGACCCACCACAAATTGCAACAGAATTTTTTTCTTCACAATGCATTTTGGAGAGGTGTCTTGAACAACATGTAAAAAATGCACCCGAATGTGCCTTGGGGAAATATGCCTAATTTGCATAAATCTAATATGGCTGCCAAATTACAATGGCGAACCATAATTTTACATGTAATAAGTTCTAAATGAGACTATAGAGTGCTTCTAAAGCTATAATATAATTGTTTATGGCATCTAGAACATACAATGAAGTTTCTTGGTACTTGTGAATTCAGTATAAATGCCAAAGTTCCA
>OMMV01174027.1:0-13692 GCA_900302635.1 Chatrabus melanurus | reverse complement strand
GTGTTCTGTAAATACATATTTTTACTGTATTTTCTACAGAATTATTCTGGCAATTCAAGCTGTCATATAAAATATTAGAGCCGATGGGATCTCTCTTTAGGGGCGGCACGGTGGCTCAGTGGTTTGTGCTCTTGCCTCACAGCGAGAAGGTCTGGGGTTCGATTCCCACCATGCCCGGTTCCTTTCTGTGTGGAGTTTGCATGTTCTCCCCGTGTCTGCGTGGGTTTCCTCCGGGCACTCCGGTTTCCTCCCACTTCCAAAGACATGCAGGTTAGGTGGATTGGTGACTCTAAATTGGCCGTAGGTGTGAGTGAGAATTTGTCTGTCTATATGTGGCCCTGTGATGGACTGGCGACCTGTCCAGGGTGTACCCCGCCTCTCGCCCAATGACTGCTGGGATAGGCTCCAGTGACCCTTAATTGGATTAAGCGGGTATTGAGAATGGATGGATGGACATTTAGCTAGCGGATTAGCAGTTATCGAAGCTAACTTTTAGGTTGGCTGTGCCCACCACTGAGGTTTTATATATTACCGTATTCATTCGTTTAAGCGCACTGTGCGCTAAATAAATTTTTATTGAACACGCAGGTTTACGAAATTGACTCAGCAACGGCTGAGGAAATGGCAAGCGCTACGTTTGAATTTCATTCCTTTATTCGGGGATTCACATTTTCAGGTAGGTTTCTGTCTGTTAAGATTATGTTTTCATGTCAACTATTGCTTTGAATGGCGCGAATCCGGGTGGCGTATTTTGATCCAGAAATGGTACTGGATGCTGGACATTGCACCAGGGACCCCCCCCCCCAAAAAGACCCCATGTGCATTAATTAGGGTCTGTGCGCTTAAACGAATGTTGTAAAGCTGACGTTGTTTCTCAAATAAATGCGCCGATTGAGACACGTTCATTTCTAAGCTTTGAGAAGCAATTAATGTGATTAACTCCTGCTTTTTCTTTAGTCGTTCAGCAAACACGGCGTGTCATCATCCCAGCGCCTGATGTAGTAACCACCAATAAATTAGCAGGTGTGGCCTCCGCCCACTGCCTCCCACATCGATTAGCCTGTAAACGCGTGGAATGTGGTATGAGATGTGCAGACAAAGAGATGCAACCTTTGCCCAGCAGTTTAAAGAGATTACCGTCTCTATAATTATCGTGACTGGTTTACGGCAGAGTAAGTATTGTATCAGTGAGTGTTTCACAATGACGATGACACATGCGCTCAGTGACGGCACAGACGCTGTTGTGTAAATCTGCAGAACAATATGATCCAAGTAAGCAAAAGGATTGTTTACGGAAAGTTATTTAATAATAAAATGTGGACATTACAGAAATAATCTTATTTTTGAATGAACACTTTTTAAGCTAGAATGACACTCGGAGAGCGCATACCTCCGCCAACACTTGACGTGCTCTAAGAGGTACCCCTTGTGCAATTTTTTTTTTTTTTTTTTTTGGAGTTGAAAAAAATCCTGGATCCACCCCTCTGTTTGGATCTACTTCAAAATTCATCCTTATATATTTCTGTAAATATTTGTAGTTTTTTTTTTTTGTGCTCAAGAGCCCCAAAATTTGGATTGTTATCCGGATCCGCACCAAATCTCACCTCTTGTCAGATATTAACACTCTACCTATGCCTATTTGTGCATTATCTCTTGACAAATTCGTGAAAATGTTGAATAATTCCCTAACTGGTTCCGCGTCCTTAATCAGATCTGCTCCAAAAGTTAATGACTTCCTCCTTGGCCCATACCTCACCCTTCCACCAAGTTTCACGAAAATCGGTTCAGTAGTTTTTGCGTAATTCTGCTAACAGTCAAACAGCATTGGCGGAGGTAACTACGCAATAGTGAATAGTGATTCACTTCAAGTGAATTTAATAAACCTCACATTATGTGTTCTCATTACACTGATGCTGGCTACAGTCATGCTCAGCATTCTTGGCACTCCTGAATGTCAAGTACAAAATATAAAGCTACAGTGTGTAGGATTTAGGGTTGATTATTTGCAGAAATGGAATGTAACATTCATTAACATCTATTCATTAGTGTATAAATTACCTGCAACAATGAATCGATGTGTTTTCATAAGCTCAGAATGAGCCCTTCACATCTACATGGGAGGGGGCCCCCTCAAGGAGGCTGTCATGTTGCACCGACATATTGATAGCCCAGAAGGGACATACTTAATCCATCGTTCGCATTTTCGCAGTGTGGCTGGAAAACTGAAGAAAAAAGTAGAGGAATCAGTGGTTGCTGCCCTATACACTTGTCTACTGGTTGGTAGCGCAGGCTAACAAGTTTGAGGACCCTTATTTTTGTGAAACGGAGGATTGTACATATTGCTTATCACAAGAGAAGACAAGGGAGCATGAATCCCCATTGCCAAAGAAGCGAAACGTGAAGGGAAACAAAATCATGACCAACGATGGCAGAATGCAATCTGCAACCTCACCACTAGATGAAACTAAATCCTACACACTGTAGCTTTAAATATGATGATAAAAGGAGCAAATTAACTTATTTTGTATAATTAGTCTATTTAACAATGTGTCCAAAGTTACTGAACAGCAACAATAAAATGCTTTCATACAGTGAAACAAAAAATACAGACATAAAATGTACATGTGACAGTTACTGACACATTTTAATAGAAGAAAACAGATCAAATCTAGGCTTGAGCCTCCCATGTGCCCTCTGGCAAACTGGCTGAAATTTCACAACTTCTTTTATGAAAATCCTTCTCTGCTCCACTCCAACTTGAAGATGTGTAACTGGTGATGCAGCAGACAAAAGTTGCACTGTGTCCAGCTTCTCCAATCATAGCCACAGAAGCCTATCGCTCCTCAAGAGTTTTCACGGGTGTCTTGGTGGCTTCCCTCACTAGTCACTCAGTTTTTGAGAACTACCTGCTCCGGACAGATTTACCATACAGTACCATTGTTTGTATTTCTTAGTGATTGATTTAAATAAAGTCTGAGACATATTCAGTGACTTGGAAATGTTCATATATTCACCCTTGGAAGAAAACTGGCTGTAAAAGTGATGATTTACTGTAAATTCATCAAAGTGTGCCAATAACTCCGCGGCAGGGAAAGATCTGCTGACAGCTGGGAAAGACAGCAAGCCAGGAGCCTTTCGGGGCACATAAGACCAACAGGCCAATTATGAGCTTGGGCAGTGTCTGGGGTGGTATCTCTCTGGCTTACCTACGTTTGTTTCCCAGTAGCTATGTCCCTAGTCGACTTAGTGGGGGTGCCCTGTGTGCCTGCATCCTTGGGTGCATCAGAGTCCCCAAGGGTGGTGCAGGGCTGCTGAAGTTGCTGGGTGAGCTGAGATGGTACTACTCTGGGTCCCACTGCACTGCAAGGTGTATTTGAAGATTACGTTACCGTTGTTCAGTAAGATTGTACATTTCATTAAATATTTGATAATAATTCTGATTATTTAAAAAATGGTTCATTTGCATTTATTTTGAACATATTTTTAATTCTATATTTAAAATTCAGGGTTTTTTTTCTGGGAAAATAAAGCAGTAATTAAAGAATGGATAGAATGTGTGGCTGGGGATGATTGGTACTGCTAAATAATGATGACAAAAAAGTCTCGGCTTTTGTCTTGGTGAGTAACTGTAAACGTCTCGAGATTTTATGTGCTACACCAAACCAAAAATAGTTGCGCCATCATATATAAGCGAGTTGATTCAGCCATATGTGCCGGCACTGGTTTTGCGGTTGCAGGGGGCCTGTTTGCTGTGTGATCCAAAGGAAAGGAAGCAGATACAGTCTGCATATTGAGATTAGGCTGTTGAGTTCCATAGAGGTTTTTTAAAGACTCATTTATTCTCGATGGTCTATCATCACTGATGGTGGGTGACTTATATGTTACTACTTTTAAATGAAAAAGAACAGGTGTCATGAAATCACTGGAAGGCAAACATCGTAATAACATTTGTTTCCACAATGAGTGCATGTAAACCTCTGGCCACAACTGTATGTTAAATTTTGTTTGAATAATTGAAACATTTTACTGTGAAATATACAGTCCTGTGAAAAAATTTGTGCCCCCTTGAGCTTTTACACATTTAAATTTTTTTATGACATCAAACTAAACAAAATTCAGGCTTCTTTATAATAAAATTTCTAAAATGATGCTGTTTAAGCTTGATATTTTTATTTAAAATATGTCACATTGTAGAGATGTGTTTTCACTGAGAGTTTAAACAGCATCATTTTAGAAATTTTATTATGAAGAAGCCTGAATTTTTTTGTTTAGTTTGATGTCATAAAAAAAATCTAAATGTGTAAAAATTCAAGGGGGCACAAATTTTTCACGACTGTACACAGAAGAAGAAGAAATAAAGAGTGGGCAAATGCATTTTCATGGCACTGTATCTATAAAAGACAGAGTAAAAAACACGAGCAAGTGACAATCAAAATGTCCCTAAATTGACCTTTTCAGCTGCGGTTAATTGACTTTGTGGCACTCAGCGCCCACAAGTAACTGCAGCTGCCATCTGTTACCACACTAAAGCTGAGTATGCAGTGCCGTATATCTAGCTCATCACCTACGCAGACGACTAACTCAGGCCCACAAAAGGCACATCGGCAGCGAAGTGCAAGTCAACAGCTTCAGCTGTAAGATTTTTAAATATGTGTTTTCACGGTAACACATCAGCAGGGTTAAAACTTTTAACAGCCATTTCTCTGGAACCACGACATGCTTCCACATAACGTAAAGTTATGCAATAACTATACCGCCACGACTGTCTTCAGTAAAGAGAAAGAATACAATGCGAAAGATGGCACACGCAGATATCTGAAAAGGCTCCTTAAGTCACAGGATGTGGCAACATACCGACACTTTCATAAGACTACATGACCTCTGTGCCAGTGGTTTTGATTTTAGTAGCACATTAACTATAAACTGTATTTATTTGACTTTACTAGTAACCATTTTAGAGTGATTTCCTGCCTCCTGGGAGGAAAACGGTAGTAGATTAAAGGTGTAGCCCCTTTTGATTTTTCACATAATTTACTTTGTGTTGAAATCGAGTTATTATGAAGTACTTTTATCTCTGTGGTATATCGCAACATTACAGCTAATTGTGTTGCTGGTAACGTATTTATTTTGTGGGGGATTACACAGCAAATATAGCGAGTTCGCTCACTGAGATCTTGCAAATGACATGAAGGAGGAAGTGCAGGTGCAAGGTTCGAAGTTCTTGCTGCATTCAAGGAAAACTGGGAACTCTGAATTTCCAACTTACCACTCTGAAAAACGACATCTAGTAAAGCTACGGTGAAACAGTCTCCTGACTGACTCACTTTGGCAAATCAAGTAAAAACGTAACTGGAACTAACGTTAGTATTGAGCGCTGACACATCAGACCTGTGATCAGATAACTAACAAAACTTTTGTATGAAATTTGTCCAGATTTTATCCTGAGTTCTTTCTGTTTCAATTTTACATGGGGGGGTTGGCACTTTGCTTCGGCTCCGTGATGCCTTCTAGTATATGCAGTGTAGCAGGGGTCTTTGACCCGCAAAAGGCAGTGTTTCATTGTGTCTTGTTGCTGTATTTTAACCCACATGGATCAAAATCCTAACCTGTTTCCAGAGAAGGTGAAATTTGATATACGATTGTGAATCCTTTACTTGAATGCTGAAGAACAACATTATAGTAGTGCAGAAGAAAACCCTTTTGATGACTTCAATGGTAATAAAAAAAAATCAAAAGTGACTACATCTTTAACTTATATAATCAATATCATAAACATATATTCTGCTTATGGTTTAGGTTTCATTTTTGTTCTTTTAGACAACGATTATTATTACAGGGAAATGCATTTCTGTTACAGGTACAGCATTGGAAGCTACCCTTGCTGGTGCATTCAATCCGGATGGATGGATGGATGGCCCGTGAGGCCATTCGTCAATTAGTTTATTGAATAAAAATGTTTAATCACTGGGTGCTTTATCCCCAGAAAGGATTAATCCTGTGAATATCTCAGGGAAAAAGGTTTATTTTTACTTCGAGGCAAACTCTTTCTGACATGAACTGACCCTATGCATACTTCTAACATAGTGATGGAAACTGAAATGGTAAATTTCAGTTTCATTTTTATACCCCCAATCAGAAATAGTTGGGACGATATGGAAAATGCAAATTTAAAAAACCCGCAGTGATTCTTGCATTTACTTTGACTTCTGTTTCACTGCAGACAGCATGAACCCAAGATATTTCATGTTTTTTTCTGGTCCGCTTCATTTCATTTGTTAATATTCATCTATTCCTGCATTTCAGGCCTGCAACACATTCCAAAAAAAGTTGGGACGGGGCAATTTAGGGCTAGTAATGAGGTAACAAAAAAAAAATTTAATAATGATGTTATTTCAAACAGGTGACGTCAGCAGGTGATTGCAATCATGATTTGGTACAAAACCAGCATCGATGAAAGGCAGAGCCTTTGAGGAGCAAAGATAGGCAGAGGATCTCCAGTTTGTCAACAAATGTGAGAAAATTATTGAGATGTTTTAAAACAATATTCCTCAAAGAAAGATTGGAAGAGATTTGGATATTTCTTCCTCTACGGTGCATAATATCATTAAATGATTCAAGGAATCTGGAGGAACTTCAGTGCGTAAAGAGCACTAAGCTGCGATCCCTCAGACGGCACTGCATGAAGAACTGTCATTCATCAATAGCTGATATAACCACATGGATACGGGATTACTTTGGAAAACCTTTGTCAAGCACTACAATACAGACTTACATTCACTAATGCCACTTAAAACTTTACTGTGCAAAAACGAAGCTTTATGTTAACCTTGATCAGAAGTGATGTCAACTTCTCTGGGCTCTGAGGCATCTGGGTTGGACCATCACACAGTGTAAACATGTAATGTGGTCAGACAAATCAGTATTCCAGATCTTTTTTTGGAAGGAATGGATGCTGTGTGCTCTGGAGCAAAGATGAAAACGACCATCCAGACTGTTATCAGCAACAGTCCCAAAAGCCAGGGTCTGTCACATGATGGGGTTTTGACAGTGCCCTTGACAAAGGTAATTTACACTTCTGTGATGGCAGCATTCATGCAGAAAAGTACACTGAGATTTTAGAGCAACATATGCTGCCTTCAAGACAACATCTTTTCCAGGGACATCCATGCATTTTCAACAAGACAATATAAAATCATATTCTGCACACATTACAAAGGGCATGGCTGTGGAAGAAGAAGGTACGGATACTGGACTGGCCTGCCTGCAGTCCTGACCAGTCCCCCAATAAAGAATGTGTGGAGAATTTTGAAACGAAAAATGCAATGACGATATCCTTAAGACGTGTTTGCGGGGAAAAATGGGACAAAATAACACCTGAAACATTTCATTTCTTTGTATCCTCAATGCCAAAATGTCTTTTAAGTGTTGTGAGAAGAAATGGCAACATTACAAAGTGATAAATGCTTTAGCGTCCCACCTGTTTTTGGGAATGTGTTGCAGGGCTTAAATGCAGGAATGGATGTATATTAACAAATTAAATGAAATTGACCAGAAAAAAACTTCTCTTTTTTTGTAGTTTTCATACCGTCCCATCTTTTTCTGATTTGGGGTTGTACATTGGGAAGTAAAATGCAAAATAAAATAAATTGAGCTTGTTAACTGCACGTTTAGCTTAGTTAACTCCCTTTCCAAAAGGTGTTATATTAAGACAAGTAAAGCTCATGAGGCCAATTTTTGTCTGTCTGAGCATTTTTGATTCCTTGTCCTGAAAAATGGATACACACAATACCTACATTTGCTTAATACAAATGACAGCAGGCTCAAATCTTCGAGTTGACATTCTCACTCCGCTTGAGTTCTATAAACATTTCTTGGTGCTGAGGACTTTCCCAGCGTGAGGAAGACTCCACTGTGTTAAAATGAGATTTTTTCAAAATATATCTCTATAGCTTAAATTATAAACACACACTCCCACTCAAGACTGACCCAAACCTGGAAGCAGCTGTGGCCTCGTCTTCACTACCGTCTGACATCAGATACCTCAAGAAGCAGTGTCAGCAGTCGCACGTTAAAAGCGAATTTAACAAGTGACTAATAAAAGTGTTCCAAACCCCTGATTTATGCCGTGCTTATCTTACCTTGGAACCAAGAAGTTCAGCTATTGGAGCTAGATAAGTGAGAATTACGATGGATGTCTTAATGAAAGCTGATATTTGGTTTGCTGTCTTCAAACCCAATAAATGTTATAAATGTTATACAAACATGAACTTTGTTTAATGGTTTTTTTTCCAAACTGTATTTGTCTTGAGAAGAACTGACAATAGAGAGGTAAACACGTTGGAAAATTTAACATTGGCTTCTTTGCGGAGATGCAAACAAATGTTAGAACGGCAAAGGGTTTTCTAGTGAGTCATCTTTTAACGCTTCAACATGTCCAAGTGTGGCATTTTAGCATTAATATTGCTTCTTAAAAACAGCGATCAAATACACATATCTTCAGGTGTTTGGGTTAAAATTACATTACATATTGACACATAAGCATCAATAGGCAAGCAGAGCAGGTAGCGCAGTGGATAAGGAGTGGTCCTACTGATATGTAGACCTGGTTTCGAATCCCGCTCGTGCTATCTTTCTGTGTCCTTGGACAAGTCTCAGTCCACCCAGCTGTAAATGGGTACTGGCCTTGTTTGGGAAGTAGCCTGCGATGGACTGGAGTCCCGTCCGCGGCTAATCATGGACTCTCGTCTGCTTCACACGGGCACCGGCCTGATGGGCCTCAGGTCCTATAAGGACTTACTTTACAATAGGCAGGTTAGTTAACTAGCGAGCTACATTATCTGCCTTTATCCAAAATGAGTGATGACATCATTACCTGGACACTTTCAAACTCTACGAACAATTCAACATCTTGTCAATTTACACGTTTAAAGTAGCTATTTTAATTGTTATGCATTAAAGGTGCAGTCCCTTTTGATTTTTACCATTTAAATCATAAAAAGGATTTTCTTCTGCATCACTATAATTTTGCTCCTTAATGCTGTCGCATATCAGCCGCCAAGCGATAAACCGCAGGTGTGATAGCCCCTTTAGTATTCAAATGAAGGATTCATAAACGTCTATCTCCAATATAATCACACGTCGCCTTGTCTGGAAAGAGTTTAGGATTTTTGACCCGTGTCCGTTAAAATACAGGGACAAGACGCAAAGACACACCAGTTCCCCAGCATGCCAGTTGAGGGTCAAACAACACCGCTACACCACATATGCTAGTATTAGCATCATGGAGTAGAAGAAACACGGTAGACCTTCAATTGTGACTGAAAGTTGCCAAAAAAAAAACAAAAACAAAAAAAACGGCGTAAAATGGAAACACAGTGACGGACCAGCTAATAGGCTACTAGATGTTCAGTTGGAAAGAACTAAAGCTAAAATCTGGACACATTTCACATGAACGTTTTGCTGGATATCTGCTGGACAGGTAAGACTACACTCACACAGTTCCAAATTGAACAGGAAGTTCAAATCTTGCACCTGCACTTCTTCCTTCATGTCGTCTGCAAGATCTCATCGAGCAAACTCATTATATGTGCCATGGAATCTGCTGAAAATAAATACCAGTAATAAAATAAGCTGTATTTTTGCAATATACCACAGAAATAAAGGTTCTTCATAATAACTAGATTTCAACACAAAGTAAAGTTTATCAAGTTTGTAAAAAATCGAAAGGGACTACACCTTTAAATAGGACAAAAATGAACAGATATATTGTTGACACTGGGAACAACTGTTCAAACTGAAGTCACAATCAACTCAGGTCTTTGAACATGCACTGGTGCCACACATTGCCCCATCCACCACCCCACGGAACCACCCTGGGTCCTGGATGGCAACCACCCAGGCGGACAACCAGAGTCAATCCCCACCTCTTGAAATTAGCCATCTATCTGCTGCAGCCAGTCGAAACTTGAGCATCCCCTTGACCTCCTCCACCGCTGGGGTCCTCAACACTGAGGCGCCTGTGTGTTGGATCATACACAGAGAAACACACCACATGGTCAAAATGTCATAGCTGATGCTCCCTCACAATGCAAGTGATATTTCTCGTCTGAAGTCACACTGAACTGGAAATGTAAATTTAGTGGTATTGTCTTTGATTTCTACTTGAAAGTCAGATTTGCTGGCAGTACACACAACTCGTTCCATTACCTTCACAGTGCGTTAAAGGATTTTAGGGATTTTTCATTTTTGCCTGTATCTGATGTACTATGAGTTGAGCCCAGTGGCCATGTGTGGTACTGCAATAAAGCAAATTTCCTGGGGCTCAAAATGTATTTTCCCCAGAGGGCAATAAAAGAGCCATTTGAGCTGCATTCACATGTTGATGGTAGAAAAACAGTTGTCTCTGTCGTTTTGGTACAATCAGAATCAACTGCAGACTGTAGATGATGACGGTGACTCAAACTTTGCAGTGTTAATTAGATGGATAGTAAATATACTTAATTGAAAAATGCAACATCATGTTGGTGTTTTGCACAACACTGAATTAAATCTGGCAGCTCTGGTATTAATGCTTTAAAGAATAGACTTTTTTGTAATGTTTCATCTAAATTTTCCTCTGTAATGTCATGCAAGTCATTTCTTTTGCTCTGACAAATCACCATTCTCTGTACAAACAGAATTAATCTCTTGTGGCTCATCACTGGCCACCACTGAGAAAAGTTGAAACTGTTTTAAACTTTTGACAACACGTATCGTAGCAGTGTGCAGGGTGCTGCTCTCACAGCGGTGAAAGAGTTTTCATTGTCTTCTCAATGAAACAAACAAATGGAACATCCAGTTCACCGTCCACCACACACTGTCAATATGTGAACACAGCATTCTAAAATAGTTTACAGGAGACCTTGAATGCCACATAACATCAGTTATTACTCTGTATTTAGTTCCTTAAACAATAAATATCTGATATTTTATAAAACTGAACACAGAATACAATTTTATTTGTGTGACATCATGCTGATAAAAAAAAGTTTCAGGGCCATAAATGATTATGTGCCACACAATACAAGATCCTGATCACCAAGCTTTGATCTTGATTGCAGTTCTTTGATCCTGATGACTGAATTTATGTAGCTTGTGATCACTGAGCTTTGATCCTGATTGTTGAACTTTGATGCTGAACATTTATCTTTAATCCTGTTCACTGATTTTTTTCATCATGATCTTTGATCCTGATTACTGATCTTTGATCCTGATCGCTTATCTTTTATCGAGATTGCTGGACATTCATTAGATTGCTTTGATCTTGTAATCAGGATTATAAAAATCAGGACAAAAGGTTGAATCCTGACTTTTGATCATGATCGTGATCAAAGATCAAAGCTCCACAAACAATGATTAAAGGCAGGATCCTCCCCTTAATCTGGACCTGCACTAAAATGTAATCAACTTTTCTTTGACAAGTTCTACCTCTCCAGTACATTTAACTGAAATCCTTTCATGTTGTTTTGAGACATCCTGCTGACAAAGGCAGAGATATTCAGACTATATTACTCTGTTCACACATATTATGGATCTGGTACCTAAACCATGTGATCATGTTCACATCAGTGCCTCTCCTCTGTTTGTATTAAATTATAAAATTAGCGGGATGGGAAACAATTGTGTTGCGCTGTGTGGGAGTAGAGACGTGTGCTGTCTTGGAGCGCTCACTCTCCTATGGCACTGTCCCAGGAGGTGCAAGACGCAGCGCGCAAACAAGAATACATAAAATAAAATAAACATTAAGATTAAGTTGTCAGCAGGACTGCGTGCAGTGTTTTTTGTTTCAAAATGTAATGAATGAGAGAGAGAGAGAGAGAGAGAGAGAGCAAAAGAGAACGGCTTGTACAAACAGATTACCTTGATATTGTATGAAACACTCTAAAACAAGGTTCTGAACACTGTCTCTGTATGAAGTTACCTTTTTTAACAATTAACATGTCCTCAGTGGAGAGACACCTGGGAAGACCTTATGGAGTCATGAGGTCGCTGGACAGAGGTGTTTGGCGATGCCGATATCTTTGCAGGAAAACAAAGGTCCAAGTCTTTAGGGTCCTAGTGCTTCTTGTCTTACTGTGTGGTTGTGAGACTTGGACACTAACCAATGACATAAGGCGACGACCGGATGTAATTGGTACTAGGTCTCTGTGGAGGATCCTTGGGTTCCACTGGAATGATTGCGTCAAATGAACGGTTACTTAGAGAGACTCAGATGAGGAGTATCACTTGCATTGTAAGGGAACATCAGCAATGACATTTTGGCCATGCCGCACGTTTCCCTGAGCATGACCCAGCACGCAGGTGTCTTAGTGTTCAGGACCCCAGCAACTGGAAAAGTCCAAGGGGACGTCCACATTTCACGTGGCTGCAGCAGATAGATGGTTATTTTTGTGAGGTGGAGATAGACTGGATATCTGCCTGGGTGGTTGCCATCCAGAACCCAAGGCGGTTCCGTATTGTGGTGGATGCGCCAATTCCCGGCACCATTGCATGCTCCCAAGACCTGACCTGACATGTGTAGAAGCATTCCGTACTTGGTCAGGAGTGGGCAAAAGGATGGATCAACTTGTCAGTGACTCTGTCATTTAGTCCTCGATGGTGGTAATAATGACATGATGAACCCAGTTGATTACGGTGCAGTGTATAAACAATATCTCATGTGTGCTACTGAAACCCAGGCTGTTCTAGGACTGGATCAGCCAGAAAATGTGAAAAACAGAGGCTGAAAACACAGAATTTTGAATACGTAGTTAATGTCATTTGTTTTGTTTTTTTGGTGGTCTTATTTTGAGGCTACTGAAATCCTTGGGGGGGGGCTACAGCCCGTTCAAGCCCCACCCTACAGCCGTCTTTGCTCCCATTACTTCCTCTGGTTCATATCCCCGAGCAGTACCAGTTTCACAGGTCGACTCTGGCGTCGGTGCTGTGAGGTCACAGTGGAACTCCTTTGTAGTACAGCTTACCTCAGCTCCTCCTTCCTTCTTGTGTCCTCCACCTGATGGCACAGGTGAAGTGAGGTGAGGAGCAACATGAAGCAGCAGCACCAGCCTCCCTGGGGGCTGAAGGCTCTGCTCCTTTGATCCTTCACAGCAGATATGATCAGTGGCGGAACCTCACCCCCCCCAAACAACATCTTCAGAGTTATCCCCCTTAATTCAAGCTGCACTAATCAGAGTGATCTGTTGTGGTGGCAACCGGGAGACGGATGAGACCCAAATGCTCAGAGGCCGGATTTGAGAAAAAGAAACAGGATTTATTAACAAACACTGTGATTTCAATGAAAATGGAATGGCAGTCCAGGATAGCCACTAGGGAGGAAGACGCTGGTGGATCCTGGTGGTGGTAAGCAGGCACAGGTGGACCGGAAGGCTGAGGGTGGCTGCAGACTGCAAGGAGAAAAAAAAAAAAAAAAAAAAAACACACGGTGGTTAACAGGATTAATACTGACACAAGTTCAAGGTTTACAGATGATTACTTAGATCAGAAAACACAGAGGCCGACGTTACCACTAACTGTGGAACGAGTATCGTCTGGCGCTGGTGTAGAGTGCTGCCAGTTCTTAAGTAGGGAGCCCACTAATGAGCTCCAGGTGCGAACCGCCCAGGTGCCTTGATTGCTGGTTGATCCCCTGGTGACCTGAAAAGTTGTCCACTC